>JAOSBP010161062.1:0-18766 GCA_027563825.1 Erythroxylum mucronatum
AAGAGCGTGAAAGAAAAGAGCGTGAGGAAAAACTCCGTCAAGCCGAAGAAGAGGATGCACGTCGCGAGCAAGAACGCCGGTCTCGTCTGGATGGTGAATCGGTCGCCCCGCCTTCTCCTGCTGCATCAAAGGCGAAGCCTCCGCCTCCAGCGCCAAGGAAGACCAGAAGTGAGAGCCTGCAAGGCTCTGATGCTAGTCAAGCGAAGGCTGAAGCAAAGAGAGCTGAGGAACAAGTCAAACAGCAAGCGCTTCAGGAACAACAAGCTGCTACCAGAGTTGAAGCGAAGGAGATAGAGTAAGTAAAGCCTTTGGACTGGTAACCTTGAGATTCATACTGATATGGGACAGGGATGAGGCAGCTAGACAGGAGCGTGAACTTCAACAACAACACGAAGAGGCGGAGGCTTCTCTTCGCGCGCTTGAAGAGAAGGTCAAGGCTGGCAAGGCCAAGAAGGCCGAAGAGAAGCGGATGCGCGAAGCTGCTAAGAAGGAAGCGCAAGAGAAAGAAGCGCGTTTGGCAGCTCAGCGAGCGCAATTGGAAGCTACCCGAGAACGTGAACGTCAACTTCGTCTGCAGATGGAGAGTCTGGACGACGACGATGACTCGAGTGACGACGATGATGGTCTACAACAAACGCCTGATACCAACACACCGACTCAGAGCACTGAGCTGCCCAGACCTTCCGCACCTGTGGTAGAGCCACCGACCGCGCCACCGCTACCCCCGTTAGCTCCACCAGTCCCGGAGGTCGTCACCAGCCCGCCAGCATCTCTCCCCAGCCCACCCGCGCAATCCAAGAACCCATTCTTCCAAAGCATGGGTCAACAAGCTTCCTCGGCGGTCACAACCCCATCCGTCGCATCCCCCGATGCAGACAGCAAGAAGATCGACACGAACCCTTTCCACCGTCTCACCCAACAAGAAGTCAGCAAACAACAACAATCACTGCCCGACCCTCTCCCAACCTCCAGCCGCTCCCGCTCCAAACCCGCCGACGAAGACGACTGGTCCGTCGTCGAGTCCTCCGACGAAGACGACAACGACGACGACGACCGCCCTCAAGGCGGCAGCGCCAAACAACTCGCCTCCATCCTCTTCGGCACCATGGCTCCCCCTCGCCCCTTGTCCGCCATGGACAGTCCCGCCTCCGCAGGTCCCGGTTCCCCCGCCCCGGCTTCCGGTGGTGGGTTTGCCTCCCCGCCTCCGCCCCCTCCCACATCGATCTTGAGGAATGCATCGCAATCGTCAATTCCTCCGCCTTCTCCACCAAGTCGAAGTCCGCACAGCGGCATCCCCACAGCGGGCGGTGTGTCCATCGGTGAAAAGAGCTCTCCGGGTCCTGGGTCGATCAGAAATATGTCGGATGCAGTGTCTTATACCCTGACGAATGGAAACGGTAGGTCAAGAGCAGACAGTGGAGCGAAAGCTGGAGGTGGAGGTGGCGGTGGAAGATTCATCGTCAACGATCCGCGGTACAAATTCCAGACTGACGACCAGCTTCCGAAGCCGAGAGATTTCGTGGGTGGTCCGAAGCGATATCGTGCCGGACGGGTCAGCACCGTTCCATTGGATCTTTCAGCATTCGATTGAAGAATGAACGAGATGATTTCAGTCGCTCTTCCGCGTTCGAGCCGGTGTTGGAGGTTTAAAAATGGTCGGATACTTCTTTCCTTCCTTCCCCTTTGAGGGAGGGAAGAAAAATTGATGAATGCATAACGATGAAAGTCCTGCTTGTTCCCGATCGAACTTTTTGAGCTGGTAGAATCCGAGTGCCAAATCCTATCCGTAGCCATCCAAATTCCATCAAAGCATTTATTCACCCATCGTTCGAAAAATGGTTCTCATAAATGCACCCCATCCCCTCCGTCCTCATCCTCCAGCGCCCTCATCTCAGCCTCAACCCTCCTCCTCAACTCCTCATCCCCAATCATCCTCCTCCTTTCCCCCGCCTCTTCCCGGGGTGTATCATCACCATTAACAACCCCATTCACCATCCCCGTTTCCCCCGTCCCTTGTGCCCCCGCTTCTTGCCCTTCGTGTATCTCCTCCCCCGGCTCCCTCAAGTTTTCCCCAATAGCGGCATTCTCATCATCGTCGTAGACCCACCTCGCCCCCCTCCCCACGACCTCCTCACGGCAAAGCTCGATCCTCTCCCTCATCCGCGAAATCACCGCGTCGTTCTCCTCCATCGCTTCCCTGCACACCTCGTCGCCTTCCCTCGCGAAGGGCTCCATCTGCACGTTCGAATCGAGCAGGTGGGAGATGCTGTTTTGGAGCTCGGCGGCTTTGGCGTAGACGTTTGGGAGGGGGAGGTCGGTTAAGGCGGCGGCGAAGAGGTCTGGGGGGATTGGGGAGGTGGTGGTTGACATCTTTTTCTTCGCTTCCTTCGGGAGTATGGTTCGGAAGGGGTAGTGGGTGTTTGTGGGTTATTTTGTTAAGGGGGAGAGAGGATGTAAAGGCTTTTAGGGAGATGGAGGTAAATTTATTTGTATCTCAAAGATGACGATGGAGTTGGTGGATGGTGGGGCGCTTTTTCTAGGCTGGCATGTGATTACGTGGGGCAGGTGAAGAAGGGTTTTGGTGTGGTCAGTGCGTTAAACAACATCACTGTTGGATCACAGGTCACATCGTTCGCAACCAGTTTGCCGTCTCAGATGAATATGGCCGTATATTCTTGTCTTCAATTTAGCATTCTTAGTCAGTAAAACGGATCAACAAAACTCAAGACTTCCATTCCAGATTCTCATCCACACTTGGATTATCTCGACCGGCAGTTACATTAAATACAAACCGAAGCCTGGCCGAGGACGATTGCACGTCTATTTGAGGATTCAACGAAGCTATCCTGTTGAACTCTGGTATCTGTTCTGCTCGTTCGATGTCCCCACCCGACGCTTCTTCTTCGATTTGCACCCATCGATTTGCTATAGCACCCGCAATACGGCCTTCCCATATACCTTCTTGTCTTGGATGCAGCTCAAGCATTCGAATTGCTCGGCGTCTCAATTTAGGGTCCCGACAGCGGACAGCGCAGAAGAAGTTTGGCATGAGAAAGCCGAGGTCGAGGCTGAATGATGCCATATTGGGTTGTTTGCTGAGTTCTGAAGAAATGCACTCGCTCAGCTCGATCATGCGAACAAAGTAGTCTTGCATTGAGTCGTAGATGGTTTCCACTCCGATGAAACCGGTGTCGAACATCGTAAGGGCTGTAATGTACCACAATTCGATAAATTTGGCGTGCAGAGTGGAGGCAATCTCTCGGTCAACCTGGAGGAGATCGTCCCAATGTTGGCGCCACAGAGACAATCGATGTCGACAGTCTTCCAAGAGCGGTTCGAAACGCACGTCTGATGTGAGTCCTTCACTCCGTTTCTCGTACTCATCATTACCGAGCATCAAAATCCACCGCAACAAATCGATCAGCGTCGCTTGCGCCTCATCGACATTGTTGAAGATTGATCGAGAATGCCGTGGAGCCGTCCACAAGAGATCTTCGAACGTGTAACGATAAGGAGCAACATCATCAGAAAATGAAAGTGCAAAGACATCCAGCCGTGCGAACATCTCGGCAATCTCACTCAGGTGGCCACGACGGATCGCGCCCGGGTTGGTCTCTCGATTTCTTGCTGCGATGGCCCTCCCGCTGATCATATGTGCCTGACTCGCTGAAAAGTTCCCTCTCAAACCCTCGTAGAGTACGAAAAGTGCACACACAATCAATACCAGATCGACTTGCTTTGATGATGTCTTGGAAAGTAGCTCTTTGGCGTGGCCAAGGGCAAGCTGATGTTGTCTATCTGCATACATGAGATGTTGTTGTGCAGCTCCAGTATCGTTGTTTGGAAGAATTGAATTGTGAAAGGCGGCCAAAGTTAGGACAGCATGTTTTATAGCAGGTTCCGCATCACAGGCTTGCAGTACCAAACGATCCCAGAAGTGTGACTGGACGGTCAAATTTGTGTTGACAACTGTGCAGTCTCGGAAGAACTGAAAGTATCTCTTCTCTGCAACATTGCTAAAAGTCGCATTCGACAGGAGTCGTGGTATCAATCCTGTAGCCTTCTTCGAGGTTGAGAGGGACAGCTCCTGAGAGTTTTGAGATGCTGCCCCAAGGTCTCGACCGGAAAAGGGTAATGTGAGATAGCCATCGCATTTTCGGCCAGTAGACATACATTTTTGACAAAAAGGTTTTGCTTCATCGCACTTGATCTTCCTGATTCGACAGGTAACACATCCAGTTTTTCCCTTTCTCATCGCGGAAGGTCGAATCATGAAGCGTTGATTGAATTGCAGAATACATGATTGAGAGCATGCCTCTCGATCTTTGGCGAGATATGATATAAGATCATCAGTCCATGTCGTCGACGACAGTTTGAGAAGCATTCCAACAGCCCCGGCTTCGCCTCCTTTGACGTTTCAGCCGCTTTGGTTCTGATTGGCTGCTTCGCTGAAATATGCCAAGACTGAATCCTTTTTCTCAACATCATTGGTCAGTTCGGCAGTCTTGATGCATTATTCATGCTATAATAGCATTCAAAATTACCACATCTGGGTCTTTGGATCTATCGTCGTAAATGAGTTACGACGCACAAGTAATTAGGCAGCTACAATAGCTGTTTACAACGAGAGTGTCACAACGGAATGTAAATCCAGCCCTCAAGTAATCTAATATATATAGAACCCAACCACGAGGCGAGTATTACACATTCAATTCATTCCATTTCCAGCGCTTTAATTGCCCAGTTGGTTTTCCCTATCACATGAACAGTCATGCGGAACTTCATTTCCTTGTTTGTTACCGTTCTCTTGACGGGCGCCGCCCTCGCACAATTCCCTCCAAAGCCAGAAGGCATCACCATCAAGCGTCTGCAGAACGATCCCAATGTGTTCATTTCCTATAAAGAGACTTTCATTTGTGAGACAAAAGCACGGGGATGGGCAGGATATGTCAACATGCCGACGACATACCTGAAAGATATCGAAACCTCTGAACCGTACAATATCTCCATGTTCTTTTGGTACTTTGAAGCTCGAGTCAATCCGCGTCAAGCACCAACTGCTATATATCTAGCAGGTGGGCCAGGAGAGCCATCAGTGTCTGGAGCAGTATACGATGGTGGGCCATGTACAATCCTCCACGATTCCAATACCACAATGAACAATCCCTGGTCCTGGAACACCAACGTAAACATGCTATACGTCGATCAGCCCGTAAGCACAGGTTTCTCCTATACCAAAAAAGTCAAGAGCACTCTCGATCTTCTATTCCTCGGCTCCCCAATCACAGAAACAGGCATAACCCCCTTCGAAGCATACAACAACTCCATCCCACCCCAAAACTCAACCTTCCTCTACGGCACCTTCTCGGAGCAAAACCCCCAAAAAACCTCCAACGGCACCTTCCTCGCGGCCAAAACCCTCTGGCACTTTTCCCAAGTCTTCTTCTCCTCCTTCCCGGAGTACAAAACCTCCAACCGAAAACTCAACCTCTTCGGCAACTCCTACGGCGGCTTCTACGTCCCCGTGACGGCGGAGTACATCCTCTCCCAGAACTCCCGCATCGCCTCCGGTCAAATCTCCGGCCTCCGAATCCCCGTGGACACCGTGGGCTGGACCAACGGCTGCGTAGACACCCTGATCCAGGGCTCGAGCTACCCGGACCAAGCTTACAACAACACCTACGACCTGCAGGTGATCCCGCGTGCGGCGTTCCTCGAGGCGAAAAACAACTTCACCAAACCTGGGGGTTGCCGGGATCTGATCCTGCGATGCAGGAAGTTGGGTGCGGAACTCGATCCGGGGTTCGCGAATACTTCCCCTGAGGTTAATTCTGCGTGCGGACAGGCGCTGGGGTATTGCTTTCAAAACGTGCTCGGGGCGTACTCCGCGTATAGCAACCGGAGCGCGTTCGACATGGCGCACTTGAATCCCGATCCTTTTCCGACGACGTATTGGTATGGGTTTTTTAATAGGGGGTGGGTGCAGAAAGCTCTGGGCGTGCCGGTGAACCTCACTACGATTTCGGTGTTGGATAATAATGTGTTTTTGTTTTTGACGGGGGATATCGTTAGGGTTGCGGGGATTGAGAGTGTGAATTGCTTGCTGAAGCAGGGGGTGAAGGTCGCGATGATGTACGGGGATAGGGATTATAGGTGTCCTTGGAATGGGGCTGAGAGGCTGAGTCTTGCTGCGGAATGGGGGGGATCGAAAGGGTTTAAGGAGGCGGGATATGAGGGGGTGAGGACTAATCGGACGTATGAGGGTGGGGTGGTGAGGCAGTTTGGGAATTTGTCTTTTGCGAGGATCTTTGAGGCAGGGCATGATGGTGAGTTTGGCTTGCTTGCGTGGATTGTGGGTGATTTTGCTGACTGGTCCGGTGCAGCTCAAGCGTATCAGCCTGAAACGGTATTTCGTTTGTTCAACCGGGCGATTTTCAACAAGGACTTGGCAACTGGAAAGGTCTCGACGATTGGATCCGGAAATAAATACTCCTCGACTGGACCGCGGAGCAGTTTTGGAATCAAGAACAAACTGCCGTCTCCTCCGCCGTTCAATTGCAACATCTATAATGTGGCTACCGGTTGCACCTCCGAACAGTATCAGGCCCTTCGAAATGGTACTGCAAAGATTGTCGATTTCAACGTGGTGCAGCCGGCAAGCGGGTCTCCAGGATCCATCAGCAGTTTTCTATGAGTCAGTCAATTTCCTCGTTGTTTGATTAAGTTTGTGTTGGGATTATCTCGAATGCAAGTATGTAAAGTATCTCTTCAAGTTCGTCACAGGAGCATAATTATTTCTGCGCTGTTTGAACAGTTTGATTCACTCAATAGACCAATTTTCACGATTGCATTATCTCAAAAATACGAGAGCTATGGAAGGTCATAGTTCAATAACCTAATCCTTTGGTAATATTCCTCATACCTCCATCATCTCCCCGGCAGAGTGCCCTACATTGGTATATAAGTTTTGCACAAAATCATTCTTCTCGCCCACTCAATGGCTACCACCGCATGAAAACACCCCAGTGACATCGCCTCTTGCGTACTTGCCAATAATTTCCACGATAACAGCATAGCTGCCGGCGAAAGTGATAAATAACCCAGTGACAAGCATGCCGAGGTGAAGAATTCCGAGCAGCTTCTTCTTAGTTGAGTCTTTGTACCAGCTACTGTTGTGCGCAAACCATATCAAAGGTGGAAGACAGATTCCCAGAGGCGAGAAGCCTACGGACGCGATGAGGGCAGAAAGTTCATGGAAAAAGGGAACAACCTGGGCAATGATGAAGCCGATTATTGAAATCGTAAGATTACATCCGAGCCAAGCCGTCCAGTGAATGAGAGTCTTCTCGGTCAAGTGGCGTGAGCGACGGAAGAATTTAACGAAGAGAGTTTTTCCACCCACGTGGATGAAGATGCAACCGGTGGCTGAGAGGGCTGGAAGGACGATCGCGTATGCGGCGATCTTGATCGTCGGACCGGCCGAGCCGAGAGAGGGTGATGCGGCCCACTGTCCGCAGTAGTACCAAATGGCAAGACCGAATGCGATGGTCGCGACCGTGATGAAACTCATGGCCCAGATGACGCTCTTGTTGAACATTTTCGGCTCTCTCATTTCTGCGATCAGCGGAACGAAACCAGGGGTATTCGCATAAGCAAAGTAGACTACGATCGTCAGCATCATATCTCAATCAAATCGTCCTCGGCCATTGCATAAACTCACTCGCCAAACAAGTACTCCAGGCGGAGGCGAAGTTTGCATCCGCGACCGGCCATGCGGATAACGCCTTATCGACAGGGCCCGGGGGTGCAGCGGCTGGACGGCCAGCAACGCCCACGGCGACGGTCACTGTGGCGACGGCTGCCATGATAGACGCAAAGCCCGCCCATGCGATCCATCCCACGCTGTGCAGCGTCGGTATGCAGGCGAGAAGCCACATCCAAAGTGCGGCTACGACGCCGAACGCAACACTGCATACGGCATGGTCCGAGATGGCGTTGAGGGCGACGGTGAAGGTCAGGATCGCTCCGGAAGATGACATGATCCAACCCAAGAGGAACCACCAGGTACAGATCTCGCGAGCCAGCTCGGCCTGCTTTTCGTTCCGCCTCCACAGCAGGATGCCGAAATATGCTGCATCGGCGACGGTGTGGACGGAAGGATGCTTGGCGTTGAAGGAGCCCAGCAGACATGCTGAATATGTGTTGAGGATGGCCCAGAAGAATATGAAGAATACGCCGGTGAAGGCACCGAGGGTGTGAATGGCTGAGGGGATGGCGAGGACGCCGAGACCAAAGGTCATCTTCAGCATGATCATGCTCGTACGCATCCATCCTACTGTCCGGTAATGATTGGTGCCATCCGATGAGGCGAAGACGTCGACCTCGCCTTTGTAGTGGTCGTCATCTGAGCTGGCAGTCGAAGGATGATGTTCTATTCCATGACTTGACATTTTTGACATGATTCAGGGCTGAAATATATGTAGACTCTTTTCGGAGACCACAAAAGTATAGATTCTGCAACAGCAATGGAAGGCAGCAGGGAGGGTGGTAAAGTACTTATTGTCAAGAGCTATCGTGGTCGTTCCAGCGATATAGGAGGAGCTGATAGAGCTCTATGGATAAGACAGTACTTTCCCCTCCTCTGATCCACGAATGGAAAGTCTCTTACACATTGTATCTCCTGCATCACGCTGTAGAGGACAGATGGTTCGAATGACCTGGTGGTGGATCGAATGAAGACGGTTCCAATAGTTTCTACTCATACTTATCGATGTTACCAGACAATCTCTGTAACAAATTATAGGCACGTGAGTGATCATGATGAAGAATTGCTGGTACTTCCAAAGTTTGGAAAGGTTCATCCAGAAATCGGACGTCGAATTGATCTTTCATGACCAATGGCAGGTGTTGTCGGGTGATCGAAGCTGATTGGCTGATTAAGCGGTCCTGGCTCCGCCCCCTTGACTTCTCCCCACAGCCTTGCGGAAGACGTTGGAAGTCGCAATATCGTCGGGTCGCCGATAACAAGAACTTGGTTCTCGATATGCACTCCACAAAGTCATGTCGAGTTTTGAGGGTACGGCGACCTGGTTGCGAGGACAATGGTCCAATCCTAACGACATCTTTACTATTCTACTAATCATTGGCGGCGATATCATCCAAGTTGCAATCGCCCAACTCTGTGCGGGACCGATACCATACTTTACTCCAGTTTCGTTCTCATTCGGGTGGGTGACATATGCCGTCTCCGCTTTGCTCTCCGCTATCGGGGAGAACCAACTGATGCCAAAGCCCGAATTGGAATGCAAAGTCATCAACGCCGAGAGTGGTTATTCGCGATCGAATCACTCATGGATTCTGTCGCGGATGCTACGTGACCTGGAATTCTGGCAACCAAAAGAATGCGAGCAAGTAAAGGAAGGAAAGTTACGAGAGCTTCGAGAGGGGAACAAGGATGTCCGACCGGAACATGTTCGCATCGGTTTGCGCGTGACGGTTTGGGAATGCAAATCCACTTCTGGTAAGGGATCTGGTGATATGGTATACTGGATGGGCATATTCATCAGTATGCTACAGTTGGGAATTGCAGCTATTCCTTGGGCCGTGCACCGAGACGAATGGTTCACATTTCTGGTTACCGCCGGCGGAACTATCCTCGCATATGCTAGTGGAGCTCTACCCCAATGGGTCGACGAGAAGACGAGTGTCAAAAGACTAAGACGGGCTCAAGGCATACTATTGACCGAAGGAAATGGTGCCGACGATGCGATTCTGATCTTTGCGAACAAGGGCGACATTGATTTGGAGAATCTGGCCGCTCCCCGACGAGGTTTGGTTAGACCAAATCTGACACGTATGCTTTCGGTTCTTCTTGCCGTGCTGTGGGTGGCACTTCTACTAACAGTATCTGGTTGGCAACAGCATACTTGGTACCTGGTGGGCGTGGGCATGATTGGCATGTTGCATAATGTGGTCGTCGCAGGAGCTAAGAGGCACCCAACCGCATGGGGCATCGATATCGAATACAAGCAAACGATTGTCGAAGCCAAAGTTATGCAAGTGCTGATGCGTGTGGAAGAAGATTACCCCAGGTCAGGCGCGTCGCTGGTACCAGAGTTCTTCCCCGGCGTACTTTTCCCCAGAGAACAGAAGATCTGGGCCTACGCTAAACGTAGATGTATAGCGTGGGAGAAGAATGGTTCTCCAAAGTATTCGAATGGCACAGCTCGGTCATGGCCGATGCCTCCACTTTATTCCCCTCCTGGAGCTGAAGAAGATAACGATATTCCGGAAGATGGAGAATATACAGGAAAGATACCACAACCAGCTCCAATCTGAGAATTGATAAGCATTACCAGCAGGCGAACAGTACTTAGCTTGGAAGCTGTTCTTATGTTCAGATCGATCTTGCAGTAACAAAAAGAAGCCTTGCAATATGATCTTAATTCGACACTGTGTGTAAATCGGAGATCCCCGAGGCTGTAGCTGCTTATTTCTGGCTGGTCCAGGGTCATATCTCGTGCCTGCACACGACATACTCATTGTCGTCTCCCTTATCACACCCCGCATTACCAGACGCTCAAGGGTGTTTCTTCACAGATAGACTTCTGGATGATAGGGCGTTCATGGTACAATCAAGCGTTACTGATTGTTGCACGACTGGATCACTGGATTGCTTATCCAGATTAGGGATTAAATTCCTTGCCCGTAGCCTTGACTAATCTGAACGACTATGTCGTCCTCAGGCCATCTTTTGGAATTCATGGTAGAGTCGTTCTGCACATGACTTTTGAGGGTTGGTGGACCTTCCATATTGTGAGTTGAAGAATCGGAGGTCGATAAGTCAACGGATGCTGGACCGGCCGAATGTTGCTCGTATGTCATATCATATATCGTCTGCAGGCCTGAGCGGTGGCTCGGAAAAGAAACAAAAGATCTGAGACAGTCAGGACTGGGACACGTTATAATTAAATGTCTGCGAGGAATTTTCTTGAGTGGAAAGATGCTACAAGGTGTTCCCGCGGACTTGATATTCTGGTTTAGGCACGAATGGGCTCTGGGCTGAAATGAAGCAAAGGCGATAAAATGGAGACGAGTAAAATACTGAGAACGGCTAATCCTGAAAGCCCAAAACGCAGAAGTCTGCCTCATAGAATCATGTTGCTGGGGCTCAAGTGACTTAAAATCTATTACTTGCCGTTTGCCTGATCTTCCTGCACGGCGGCATGTCTGCATCGGTAACCGAATCAGCCTTGAGCCTACGCGCGTGTGCTACCCTTGATTGCTAACTTCACCGGTCTTTTGCACGTATGGGCGCTTGGGAAGAGCTGAGAATAGTAGCTATGACGAGAGTACCAACAATCTGACCGAGTACACCCGATAGATCGAGACGACTACGTCAAATCTTGGACCCGTAACATGTCTTTACCTTGATATCATTGAGATGCCATTTCCTGCTCTGATACGCTGAGAGATAAAAGCCTGTGGCCGTCACCGACGCACGCAGGATCGAGCTGCATGTGTCATCTTGCGCTGCTTGCGAAAGGCGACGATGAGCCTACATTCTTTACAGATGTGAGCAAAGGAAGCCTTTTTCGAGCCATACTTGACTTTACTCTCGCACCTCAATGTTGTGGTGTATTCCATGAAGGCCTACGGAATTGACGTCTAACGCATAGTTCCAGTCGAGATGACGACCGCTTCACGCACTCAGCAGGACAGTTCCACATCATCTATTCCAACTGTACCATTCACATTTCCCCCACTAACTACGTTCTTCACACCTTCACCTGCCTGTACCAATCTGGCCTGGACCTCAGAATCCACCATTTCTTCAGGCCTCTCCGTCTACACGCCTCCTATTGACTTGTTGAGCACATGCATCCCATCTTTCACCTCTTTCCAGTCGTACAATCTACCCGTCTATGCATACACTCCTGGAGTTTGCCCGGTAGGATATAGCGTGCTTTCCACAGATTTTGTGCAAAGTACGACAATCTTCATTTGTTGTCCAGGGCAAGTTAATCTCTGACTTGATAAGTCTGCAATCATACTGACTGTGGGTTTCAGGACAATGGACTTCGCAAGCGATTTCGGTATACCGAGCATGGGCCTCACATCTTTTTGTTACAATAAAGGCTTTGTAACCGACAAAACTCCTTATGCCTCGGGCACCTTGACACAGAGTCGGAACATTACGGTTGTGATGCCCGCAGTCTATGCCATGTGGGAGAATACTGATCTCAGATCGTTCACTCCCCAGTCGGCGCCCTTGATACAAGGGAAAATCACTCTCACTACAAGCACCACTTCTGCACATACAATCACCTCACAGTCTAGTATCACATCGATGAACTCTTCACTATCTTCGCCGGTGACCCGGCAAAGAAGTGGAATGTCTTCAGCGACAAAGGGAGGCATTGCAGGCGGATCGATAGGTGGCTTAACACTGATTGGCGTCATCGTGGGGTTGCTATACCGGCGAAGAGCGAGAAGATTGGTCGGCAAGGTTGATACGACCGCCGATTACTACGGAAAGTTCGAACTGCCGGGCGATGGGCGCCAACTTCCGGAACTCGATCTCGATCGAGAGATCAGGGAGCTGGCCGACAACACGAATCGACTGCCCGAAGTTGGTGCTCGAGGCGTAAGTGAACTGGCCAATGCGAGCACTGCATACGAGCTGGCCGACACGGGAATCATGCATGAGCTGGCCGGCGACTATCATGGGCATGAGGCTCCCACGGCGGAGAGTCGA
The DNA here is from genome assembly GCA_027563825.1 of Erythroxylum mucronatum. Classification (NCBI taxonomy): domain Eukaryota; kingdom Viridiplantae; phylum Streptophyta; class Magnoliopsida; order Malpighiales; family Erythroxylaceae; genus Erythroxylum; species Erythroxylum mucronatum. Next base: position 12,758 of record JAOSBP010161062.1, read on the forward strand.
ACGGAATAATCATCACTATAGTGCGTTCGTAATCCATGAGTCCTCGGGATGATTGCGTACAAAATCCAGCGAGGCTCACAAAGAAATCGAAAGTTGAGTGTCCAGTGCCGGCTCGCACTTACCATGTTGGAATCGTGGACAGGTTGAACGTTTTAGAGATCAACCTACTCGATTTGATGCGAGGTTCACGCTCAGCCGCAAGGTTGACACAGAATACATTAAGGAAACTATGAATCGAAAGGTGAGATGTTCGTTGGTATCTTAGTGATGCGAGTGACTTGTATAGAATATTGGGCCAAGAGCATTTCGCGCCGCCAAAGATTGGCACAGCAGCAGAAGCTGAAACAATTGACGCCTCATGTCATCGTTGTGGCGTATACAAGGCTTCGTGTCGCTGCACTTCCACGTGCCACTCTTTCTAATCTTCCCACATGACAGATTCCAACTGATCCATCAAGCGCGATCACATTACAGTGATAACTCATGACGATGAATGTGACGAGATGAAGGTTTGATGAATTCTCTCAAGGACGTAAATCCGTCCCTCACAGCTATTGCCGCATGCCATTCTTTGGTATATGATACCCACTGCGATAAAAAATTTCATTCAACCGTCATCCAAGACACCACCACAGCTCTAAGAGATGTCCCGCCAGTGTCCCACATGTTCGCGCTGGATCGAGACTGACAAAGATACCCATACTTGCCCATATGCGCCCGGAGTTTCGATCTCACTTGCAGCACTCAAGCTGGACGACGATAACATCTCTTTACTCACATTGAGCGCATCGGTTACATCTGTATCTCGACCCGATGATTCGAAGGACAGAGATTTCAAGAGCTCACACAAATGATGGGCTGTGAACAAGTTCCATCGAGAGCGGTCAACCCCGAGGATTTCTCCTGTGGTACCATATCGTCGTAATGAACCTTCGTCATCGATTTTACCAACGCAAGGTCCTTGAAAGAAGAGCGAATATTTCAGCATTTCCATTGATTGTGTGACCAGAAGACCTCATCCCAAGCCGTCCCGACTGTCCGGCAGTTTCAAGTCAATGCCTCAAGATTACACTGAGCAGAGCGGATTGCAATCACAATACCGAAGGAGATGAGAGTGATTACACAGAATAGGAGACGTGGGCCAGACTCTGAGAAGTGCTGCACTTGTTCGAGCATGATGTAGGACAGGAGTGCTATCGCAATTCTATAATCCCAGGAATACATCCTGTAAGGTGTTCTCCTTTCTTTTCGTGGGTACATCGGGAAGAATGATTGTGCCACATTTGACGGAGATGAACGATCCTTTTTGGGGGCCCTTCGATATCTATGGTCAGATCTTTCGTGCCGTCTTGTTCGTCGATGATGTACAGGGAACATCCTGGACGAAGAGATGAGAGTAACCCTTTGTACCGTACATCGAGATTGTGTCCTACATGACTGTAGAACCACCCCGTCGGATCCAGATCACATCCGGTCTCTAGTGTTCACCGGGGTGTGATCAGCGACAGAACGATAATCAGAGCTAACCTCGACTAAGTTGTCGCCAAGAACAATTCGTGTTGCGATTGAACTCTGATGATTGCTTCGCTTGCTGACTGTAGAACGGAGGTCTCTCCACCGCCATCCCTGTTAGCATGCAGTCACCCTCATTTAATTTATGCTGGTCGCAAGGAGTGGGCACAGTGGAGTGAATTGTTGCAGATATCAGCCCAGCGCGCTACACAGAGGCTGGGAACAAGGGTACAGCCGCCGACCTCCTGAAACAAGCTCCCGAAACACTAGTCACAGCAATAAGGCTCTAAGTAAAATTGCATGCATCACGAACTGGTCCGTGCCCTACTATCCATCATCATAAGGCTATCATCATGTCCGCGACGATGCGATCGCTTTTCGTTTCGAGCTATCCTGCCTCGACTTTCGTTTGAAACGCATTCGATACACTCTTGGTCGTTGACGACCGTCCATTCCTTGACTGCTGGCTGGTACCAGACCACACTGCTTGTAACAAGCGTCCGATCATTCCTTCAAAGAAACCATGTTTTCGCGAGTCATTGCACCGCTTCTGGCGCTCTTGGCAGCCACCGCCTCTGCCCGTCCATACTGTTCTCACTCTTGGCCCAACACCCGTTCGACCACTGTTTCCCTCGAACCTCTGACATCATCCGAATTGGTCTCCGCTGTCACCGAAACCTCGACTCCGGCCGTCCCTGTCTTGCCTTTGACCACCACTAGCAGCTCAGTCTGCCTCGCGAAGACCACCACCACGACCGTAGTTGTGTACTACACCGTCACCGCAACAGCTTCATCCTTGTCCACCGAAAATGCCGCCCCCAGCGCACCATCGGTCGTATCGTCTCCTTCTCAGCAGACGACTCCCGTCACTCTTTCCACCAAGTTGGCTCAGCCAGCCCCTCCAAAGAACACTCTGACCTCCACCATCGTCCCAGCTCCTTCTCCAAGCACCGAGATGAGCAGCCCTTCCGCTCCAGCCGTGACGACAATGGTCCAGGCTCCATCGCCAACGACTGCCTCGCCCGAACCCACCTCGAGCACCTCCGACCCAGCCCCCAGCCCCCCCTCTTCCGGCAGCGGCACCAGCAAGCGCGGCATAATCGCCAACCCCCTCCCAGGCGTCGTGACCCCCTTCACCCAATATCCCAAAATCAGCTGGGACATGAACTGGTGGTGGGGCAAACCCCCGGGCCAACCCGACAACTGGTCCTTCCTGCCCCAGCTGACCGGCGACCTGACCGCCGCCCGCTACCACGGCAGCGTGCAGCAATTCCCCTACGTGGTCGGTGACCTGGAACCCGACGGGCAGATGTCCATCGACGACGCCGTGCAGCGCTGGAAGACCTACATGGAACCCATGGCGGCGCCCAACACCACCCTGATCCCTCCCATGATCGGCCAGAACGGCCTCTCCTGGCTCCAGAACTTCACCGCCGCCTGCGAAGGCTGCTCCCTCGACCCGAAGAGCCCCGTCGCCTTCACCATCTACGCCTCCACCGACGACGCCGGCGTCGCCGATTTCAAGCACCACATCAACACTTTCGCCGAGGCCTTCCCCGGAAGGGAGCTCTGGGCCGCGAACATCGGGGTGCTGGGCAAGTCGGACGATGCGGGCGTGGAGTGGCTCATCCGTCAGCTGATCCCGTACTTGGATGCGGAGCCCGCGGTGACGAGGTATGCGTGGAATGGGGCTGCGGGGTTCTTTGATAAGGATACTGGGAAGTTGACGCCGCTTGCGGAGCTTTATGCTACGTTGTAAGGGAGAGGCATCAACTCCGGCTTGTCGATTCTTGTGGCGGAGATTCGTTTTTGATGTTTGGTACACGATGAAGATGCTGGGAATGGCCGCAGCTGTGATGAGATTTAACAGGCATGTTGCCGATTCTTGATTCTGCCTTGTAGGCTTGTGATGAATCCAATTGGTTTTATCCAACTATTTATCTTCTAAGTTTCATGTTGCTTGCTTATAGTTTTGTTGGAATGTTTTCCAATCACGCGGGGCTCGAAGACGTTTGTCACTCTTTTCATAACTTAGGTCAGCGGATTTAACGCATGTATGAGTAGATACATTCAACCAAAAATCAGGTCTCAATAAGTCGTGTAGACATGAAATAATTCATCACTGTGAAGATTTGGGGTTAGAAGTGCTTATATTATGAGTACTTGATGTGATCCTGTGAAAGTACGAGCTTCATAGAACGCAAGATGCCGTGTCTATTCCGCTTTCTGGGCAAATATTCGACGTAAGAAGATCAGGCTGAAATATTCGGTAAAGTAAAATCTCATGTCGATACATGATTATGCAGAGACCAATCTCTCGTCAAAGAGAACAATGTCGAGCTGGATGATGTACAGAATGGTGGCATGAGGTGGAGTAAAAGAATATGGCGGAGTGCGGAAAAGGTTCCGTCAAAGCTCGTCCACTCGACTGGGCTCTGTCCGTCAAAAGTTCAATCCACTTTCGAAGCGCACGATCAGGAAATACCATCTCCTATCGCGAGGCACGCTCTTGAGATGAACAATGCTTGGACGACGGTAGCATTTCGCGCCTCGTGCGCTGCATCCCGAAAGCCTACCCGATCTTCGCCCCTACTTCAACTATTCAATGGATTCGCCCGTCCGTATCATCTTGAACAGAGGTCAGGCTCCAATTCGTTGAAGAAACAGACTCAAAATCAACATCTCCTACATCATGCATGCATTCAGACCGGCAGACGCTCGTTCTCAAATTCAGCCATTCTTTCAGCCAAACCAAAGGGCAAGTCTTTGAAGAAGTCACCAGAATCGACTCCAAACATCGCATCAAACCCATCAGAAGCGAGTTCAGAGCCAAAAATATCTCCTGCTCCAATAGCAGCATCCCATACTGAAGGGATTCCACCAAAAGATGAGGCCTCAGAGGTTGAGCAATCGGACGGATTGACATGGCGCGACTATGACCCTGATGGAGGAATGCCTCTCCCGGATGGAGAACTAGGCCAGGACGACATAGGAAGGATATTCGAAGGAGAAAATGTTGATGTTGAAACGGGAAACTATATCTTGAGCGTCATGCACTGGAGGAGAATGTCAGGCGCTCTGATAGACGTCGGTCTGGAGTTTCCAAAAGACAGTCTGGTCAGTGAAGAGCAAGCATTCAAAGGGCTTTCATACATTCGATCTCTCATTCCAAATGTCGACGAACAAGCGAATGGCCAAGTCTGGGCGCACGAGGAGTCACACAGGTTGCAAGAACAAATCCAACAGCGAGCAATCAAACTCGGCATCTACAAGATGGATGACAAAAACAATCCTCCAGAAGAAGTGGAAGAAGAAGAAGCAGAGCACGAAAAGCAAGGCACGGAATACGGCCGCGAGCGAACCGGCCAAAGCATCCTCGAAACCGTCCGCCTCACCAACGAAGCCAGATACGAACGCGAGCTTGCGGCGCAAGAATCCGCCCAAGCCCGCGCCGAGATCTCCGCCCTGCACTCCCTACGTGGGCCCCTCGAGCTCAGCGCGGGCGTGCAACCCTCAACCCTGCACCTGACCCACACCGCCTCAGGCGGGATAAGCCTGACCCCGCCCAAATCCTCCGCCTGGCTGACCCCCGCCGAACGCAAGCCCTGGGTGAAGTACTTCGAAGAGCAAGCCCAGATCATCAAATCCCAATCCGTCCCCGCCCTCAGCCTCCTCCAACGCCTGGGTCCCAGCTTCCTCGCGCTCCTCCTCGTCCTCGCCGCGGCCCTCTACGCGGGGGAGAACTACACCCCTCCGCCCAAATCCGCCCGGATTTTCCCCGACATCGCCCCCTCCGTCGCGACACTCTACGCCTTGACGGGGGTTCTGGTCGCGACTTTCGTGCTGGGGAGGATCCCCCCCCTCTGGAGGACGTATAGCAAGTACCTCACCCTCGTGCCCGCGTACCCTTATATGCTCTCGCTTGTGGGCGCGGGGCTGAGGCACGACTCCCCCTTTCATCTCGCGTCGAATCTGGTGACGCTCTGGCTTTTCGGCCTGCTGCTGCACGAGGATGTGGGACGGGGGAATTTCTTGGCGATATACTTCGCTTCGGGGGCGGTGGGGGGTTTCGCTAGTCTCGCGTACAACGTGCTGAGGAAGCAGTGGTTGACGTACATCTTCGGGTCCTCCGGGTGCGTGCTCGGGGTCGTGGCGGCGACGTGCACGCTGAGGCCGAACGGGACGGTGCAGGTCATGGGGTACGATCTGCCCGTCGCTGCTTGGGTGTTTTTGGCGTTGTTCGGGGGGCTGGAGGCCGTGGCGGCGGTGTTCGCCGAGCGCGGGTCCGAGATCGCCTGCGTGATCGTCGAGGCCGCCGCGGGCAACATGGGCGCCGTCCCGCCCGGTGACGGCTTCAACGCCGGGATCAAGCGGCTGTGCCAGGCGCACGGCGCGCTGCTGATCATCGACGAGGTGATGACCGGCTTCCGTGTCAGCCCGTCCGGCTGGTACGGCCTCGAAGGCGTGGCGGGCGACCTGTACTGCTTCGGCAAGGTC
>JAOSBP010161089.1:0-18756 GCA_027563825.1 Erythroxylum mucronatum
GTCAAACGATTATGTAAGGTACTAATGCTCGCATGTGGTGCTCTCAGGACTGCGTGCAACGGGCAATGAACAATTTATATGCCTTGTCAATCACTCCAGGGCCTTATAGATCCTTTCATTCACCCAACTACCGCGTCCATTGTCAAAAACTGACTTATACAGCCGATTTCTGGGGCTCGAGTCGCTTCGACGTTACGTAGCCGCATGAGCCGCAGTTCGGCACGCGTGGCCCAGCTTGGGACAAACCAACCAAACCCACTGCACCACTTCTCCTAAGCTCTCATCCACCTCGACATCCTACCTACTTTCCCTTTCCCTCCCTCTCTCGATCCTTCATTTGCATGCTGTTTGTGTCGCCCTGAGCCTAAACGGCACGGTAATGTTCTCTGGCTCCAACTCGTATCTGGGCGGCGCAAACAGCGCTCGCCCAGGCCAGCCTCAGTACGGCCAGCAGCAACAGCAATTCCAAGGACAGCAGCCTCAATTCGGTGCGCAGCCCACAGGTTACGCACAGCAACCGCAGCTGCAGCAGCAATACACGGGCTATCCCCAAGGCGGTTTGCAATCCCAGGCGACTGGATATCCCGGCCAGCAACAGCAGTCCTTTCAGCAACAGCCGCAATATGGAGGCTACCAGCAACAACCTCAACCCACGGGCTATCAACCGCAGCAGACAGGCTTTCAAGGTGGTCTCGCTCCACCCACTGCGCAACCACAGCGGCCGCAACCCACTGGCATGACGAGCAATGCCATGGCCGATTCCTTCCGATCCTCCCCTGCCGTCCCATCTCAACCCTCCGCGTCTGCCCCGAAAGCCAGCAACAAGATCCCCAACATCCGATTGAGCTTTATCACTGCTCAAGATCAAGCCAAGTTTGAGCAGTTGTTCAAGAGCGCGACGGCAGGCGAGCAGGCCCTGAGCGGTGCGGGCGTGGTGCTCGGTCTCGGCCCGGTTGAACACGTGCTGCCCCTCGGGCGGTGCGACAACCCGGCAGAAGCGTCCGAGCAGCTCCGTGACCTCGGCGTGCACCCAGTGCGTGACCACGACCTCGGGGAGGACGTCCGCGTGGGCTCTCAGAACATCACCGTGCTGAACGTGTCGGTGGGCGTGAAGCCGACCTTCGCGTACGCCGCCCGGGCGGGCACGTTGTGCTCGTTGACGTACAGCGAGAGCACCGGCGCGATCTCGCGGCGGGTGAGCTCGGCGTTGGCGAACGTGGAGGCGGCCGTGCGGGAGCTTTGGGGAGACCTGAGGGGGACGGGGGAGGGGTTGAGGGTTGCGAGGAGGACGATCGGGAGGCCTGAGGAGAGGTGAGGGGGGTTGGGCAGGTGGATGCGGGTTTGAGCGATGGGTGGGGATCGTTTGCGGGATGCTTGAGAGCTTTGCAGGTCGAGGTCTGTCGACGCACGATATGCGGTGTTCTGAAAGGGTGGGGCGGGCGTGGCGTATGTTGGGGCTGCTCTCAAAAGTTTTGCGAAAGAGAAATTCCCTCTCCGTGATGAACCACGTGCGGCAATGAAGGCAGATATTGTGGGAAACGGACAGGACATAATTGAGCACTTTGTATTGTGATGTTCGTACGATCGTGATGAATCTGATCTCGATCTGAGCGAATCATCCAATCTACTCAATAGATTCACTCTCAGCCTCCGCCCTCAGTGTCATCATCTACTTGAAAGTGACAATCGCCATGCTCGTATAAACATTGCAAGACTCCCACGTCACTAGCAAGGTCTTCCCGGAAGGATCCCATCCGGGATGTGCATGCACGAGATACACGAGCATTTTTCCAGCCGCCGGGTTCCCCCTGCAGGCCGGGTCAAGGTCGGGCTTGTACACGGATCCGATCTCGACGAAGGGTCCCGTGATCAGTCCAGTTGTCGAGTAAGCCATGAAGAGGTAGCTGGCGCTGAACTTGTCTTGACCGGAGTAGGTGATGATCCAGGTTTGGAAGTAGGGGCTGTAGAAGAGATCGGAGCCGAAGATGGAACTGTTGGAGTAAAACGGTTTGAACAGGGTCTGGTGATTGGGATTAGCTGAGGTGAGGGATGGAATGGCAAAGGGGAGACGTACGGTGGTTGGGTCGCCCAGAGCGGGGATGGTGTTGGTGTATTGCTGAGTCGAGTTGTTCCAGTATTGGTACGCGGCTCTGTTAGCACGTTGGCTTGCCGCCACCTTGGCGAGTTTGTAGCCGCTCGCATCCAAACCGAGCAAGTAGATGTTGGTGCTGTCGGAGGCGATTCCGTTCGATCCATACATCGGTTGGGTGTCGGCTTGGTAGAACTGGTCGAAGGTGCGCTTCGCTGGAATATTTGTGTTGCTGTCGAGAAGAGTTTGCGGGTCGACAACGTTGAATTCTATCAGAGTATTGTAGAGAGACCTTCCATCTCCGGGAGGGCCATAGTGGACGGTCCAGACGGTGATCCCACCGGTCTGATTACCCGGAATCTGAACCATGGCAGCTTTTCAGAACATCAGCTTCGTCCTATCGGTGCGAACTTCCAAGACGTACAATTTGGACCCGGTGCGAAAGCTTGACACTGAACGGTGTCCTGTGCCACATGTCAGCTGAAGAATGTAATGTTTTCGTGGTGGTGCTCACGTTTGGAGAGGAAGAAATTACTCCTTGACCACATCCATTCGGTCCCTGTAGATAGAAGTGTGGGTTTGCTTTGTAGTCACCGATGATTGTGATTTGGGTCGGATCAGTCGCGTTTTTCTGAAATCGTCAGTGATACCTTTGTTGGAGCATCCAAAGCAGACACTGACAACACCGTAATAAGCATAGACTGTGTGGGTGAGGAATTGTTTCGTGGCATTGGTTCGAGCATCACTGAGTGTTATGAGATTGTATCCGTTGACGTGACCTCCAGCACCTCCATCTGAATAGAACAACGGGCTGAACTCTGGATCGGTTGTATGACCCAAGACTTGAGCTGGTCCCGCAACTTTCGGAGGTACGTTCTGTGGTGCAGCAATGGCAATGCTCGCCAGCACGGACAAGGATGAGACTCTCAGTAGGGATCGCATGTTGAACGTTGTGTTGACTGGTTTACCAAGGTGGTATATGCCTCTCTCGTAAGGAATTCTTTGGATCTATATATGTCGTTAGCCACTTCGTTACATCGTCGTGATTCAGAAAAACACGTGAATAGAATATCCGTATTGGGCAGGATCGTTTACTGAAAGTGTTCATAGCTGCGGTCATTTGTTAACCGCATTCCAGAACTCATGTCAGGTTTCATACAAACAGCAAATGAAGTTAGTATCCGCAAGACTATACCCAAGAAGGCAGCTTCTCTGGACGTTTCTGTCGTGTAGCGGGCTGTTAGCGTGGCTTGTGCCCTATGTTCACTATATAGGAAGGCTTTTAGGAAAATGCGTCGGCTTGTATCGTTGTTTAGCTCTTCTTCATGCGGATGACAAAGTCTGCTAGTGATTGCTGGCGTAATCGTGAACTCGGTCTTTACCAGCCATGGACCGATTGTGATTGTGTTAAAGATTATCGTTGATCGAGCGGCGTCGTGTAGAATAAGCGTGATCCATTTACATAACGAATGTCAATTGTGATGCTAGTATCTAAAGTCATTCGATAGAGCTTTGTTGCTCGAGACTATCTAGACTTTTGATTTGACTTGATGAGACAGGGCCTTCTAATTTTCGCTCTCGCACGCTACTTTGGGCCGGCGAAGTATCCTTGCTACTTCTGAGATAGTACCACATTGCTGTCAAGGTTGGCGCACATGGCACCACGAGTCCGATCGTCAATTCTGAGTTTCTGATGCGATTTGTCAGAACCTCATTCAATTGCCTTCATTGATTACTTACATCAATGCCATGATTGGAATGGCCTGATATGTCACATCTTTGCTTCCCAAAAGTCTGATGCGAAACACGAGGACAGCGATGCTGTTTAAAAATTCTCTGATCGAGATCGTCAGCCAGCGGATTATCACAAGGCCAATTATTTGGTTCAACGCACGCGATCGCTGTCAGGAAAATGATGTAGATCTTAGTCTTCCGAGTTTTGTCTAAGTGAAGTTTTCGAATCGCTGGGATTGGCAGTAGTAAAAGATAGAGATCTGTCAGAACATTCAAAACCCCGATTGCCACGCTGACCACCTGACCAGCTCCACCCTTGCCAGAGCATCTCTTCGTCGATGCGCCCGCGAGATATGCCAACAAGTCATGTCCGTGTTCAGGTTGGCAAATGATAGGATAGAGGATCAAAGGGGTCCAGTAAAGAGCTCCCGTTATCGGCACCGCGATCCAGACAGAAAGTCTGATGTATCGAAACGGAGAAAATATTGAGAAGATCAAGGCAAAGTAGGAGACTCTCACGAGCCAAGCAATCGGCCCACCGATAGCCTCAGCAATCAGTCCTTGCTGAGATAAAGTTAGTCGATTTAGTGTGAATGATATCATCCACCTTGAGTGGAGCCATAGCCGTAAAGACGAGGAGTAAGGCGAATGTCATCCCAAAAGAGTGAGACGGAAGATGATCGGTGCTTGACATACTATCAGATTTGACTTGGTCCAGGCCGACATTGTCAGGTCCCATTGGTGATATCCCGGCACACCGCTGGTTACGATCACCAAGCCGAGGCAGATGTAAGCAACTGCCGGGGGCTGTGGAAGTTCGTCAGTTGCAATTGACGTCTTGTCATCTTCGGCGATTTACCCAGCTGGCGAAATAAACATCTGTGAAGAAATCCGTCGTGACCAATTAGCAGGGCGTCCTACTACTCATCTAGACCATGTCGAACTCACAATCGTCCACAGTGAACCTCTTGAGGACTCGATATTTTACAAAAATTCTCATCCCGAGGAACAGCACCAGAACTGAGATGCATATTGCAGAAACAATCACGACTGACCAGCCGTGGAACTTTGGATGATCGAAATCGGGTATGACACCCTGATGCTTGTCAATTTAAGCTTCCAAGGTCGAGAGAAAGAGTCTGACTTCGGGTGGCTTGGCCAAGGGGAGGCGAGATATCTCGGGCCACATGGCGGGATCGTCGAATATATTGTCTTCTCCCATCTTGAACACCGTCGGAACGATCGATCTGAAGCGGCGTAGATATCTAGGATGTGTGTAAGTATGCGACAATCATTCAAACAAAGATGTGGGTATATCAATCGCTGGAGATGCCATAAAGCTAATACCGAACGTCGTCATGATCCAATGTGGGATCGCCGCGATATTTTGAACTTCCCCAGGATCTACCGGCTCCACGAGTTCGTAAGGATTTCCAACCCCGGAATCGGGAAGAGATGTGCACAGTTCCTTCTGCATCCTTCGTCGGTACCCGTGTGATGGTCCCTGCATCGGGTAGCCAGAGCGGCATTTGAGGACGCTCCATGATACGTCGTCGCACGTTTCACGTTTCGATTTGTGGCTGTTGTCAGAATCGGCGGGAAGCGACAATGTATGCCCAACAGGTTTTCTAAGATGTGATCTTTCGGCAAGTGGGTGACCAACACGGCGTTTGCAGGTGTTCGTCGGGTCAAGAGCTGCATATTCCCGTTCATTCCATTCCTCTTTGTGGCTGACATTGAGAACAGCTGCCTTTTCAGTAATGTCCGTCTTGCAACAGTTTTCTCTTCACCGACAGAATGAACGAATGTCGTTCGCTTAACCTGTCCGCTCTATCTTAAAGATAGGATTCACCAAGAAAACGTAGATCGCTATCGGAGTTGCCAGGACGGGACAGGTCCTTGTCAATGTTACCCTACACGATTAAACAGTTTTGTGGGTTGCGACAGCTACCATCGTGATATTTCAGTTGGCAGCAGGGGTCACAGCTGTTGGACAAGCAATGCGAACATCATGGTGGTGATGGCGACAAACTTTACGATTGCTTTGCGGTGAGTTTGCCATTCTCAACGCATCGAAGAGAAGTTCTCCTCATGCATGTTGGTGTGGTTCGCGAGTAACGATTGGCCGGCCGATTAACAATGATTCAATCCTTCGGCTTCATATTTCCCTTGTGTCAACAAATACCTGGCAACGGCACCAGTTTAATTTCGGCACGGAAGCTGGCGGCCATGTGCCGTGATTTTGAGAGGATTCCTGTGGGCTGTATGGTAGCGAATCAAGTGCGATTCTGCGAGAATTTCTGGTCGACGCTGCCCGATCAGACTCATCAAAGACCTGTTGTCACCCGAGAAGAACCATCGGCATTTGCCAGTACAATGTCTGGTTTTGCGCCTGCCAACACGTAGATTGTTTGCCATCGCCGACTGGTAACCTGGTTGCTGACCAAACGGCGCTTTGCTTTTGTGAAAGGACTGCAGTGAAGGAAAGCAATTGAGGTGACCATGGTCAATGGCCTGGCGAGCTATTGGTCCGGAAATAACTTTGGTGAGTGAACAGCTACTCTAGAAGCCTGCGGTACAGTTGCAAAAGTCACGTTGCATAGATTGTTTGCCGCTTGTCGGATGCTGGCTGTAACCACCAAGGGAGAAGAGTCAAATCATCGTCGGACCACGGTGTAAATCTCACTCCCCCGTTTGGACGAAACGTAATGACCAAGATCTTGGCTGTGTCGCACAGGTCTTGCGGGTGATCGTCTCCTCTTTGCAAGCGAAATTTGCATTCATATCTGCTCAAATACTCATGCTGTCCGTTGAATAGGTAACGTGCGAGGACGTCTAAAGTACCGTCCGAGTCTTTGCCGTAGCGCATAGATCACTTCCCTACCCCATGTGACGGTAAAGTCAACGAAAAGGATCATGATCGTGACGCAGGTCAAGATCAACGTGACAACTGAAAACCAAGCAGAGACGTCAACGAAAACAGGCCAGCCATTTCGAGCACCAACGCCGACTTGCATAGCACTCAACACGACACTGAACGCGGCGAAGACGAACAGGATCGGAGCATAGTATCTGGCGAAATGATCCGAGTATTGCCACGTAACCTTGCGAAAGTAAGGTCTGAAGAGGAAGATCTTTGCCCAAAAGTTTAATCGTGAAAGGCGCAATTCTCCGTAGTGATACCGGCTCGAGACTTCTTCATCGGAAATGGCGCCTATTGCATTGAAGAACCGAGCAAAGTCCGAGAATTTGATTGAGGTGGGTAGCAGGGAGTTCGCAACAGCGAGATTGTAGTCACACTCATACCGTATCAAGTATCGCCAGGTGCGCAAATATCCCACAGCAGCCCTATGGATCCTCCGCTTTGTCTCCACTTCTACATAGGAACCTGAAGGTGTCAGGTAGTATTGCCAGAAAGTGTGGGATAGCAGAAAGTGAGGGAGCGGTTTGATGTATATTCGGCGATCGATCCATACGAGATGCAGCTCCGGATCTTCGGAAATGATAATCTGCCGGCCGCGGACGATCTGGTCATGTAGAGCGGATATGTGCGAGCTCCGAGGGGTTGCGAGAAGCCATAGGTGAGATCCGAGTCTGTCAAGAACTGGTGTACAAAATTCCTTCTCGATGTACGGAAGAACTTCGGAGGTGTCGAGGGAGACGTAAGGCTGTCCAGGTAGGCTGTTTCGTCCTGAGGTGTGAACTACTTGCGAGTCTTTGATACCGAGATCGCAGCATAATTGTCGATCTTCATCGAATGGAGGGAAGAGTGCTCTAAACTCGTTCATGCTTTCGATGCCACAGCGGGTGACGTTTGTGGCACCAGCGAGATGTGGCTGAGCAATGCACGTCCCCTCAAATGGAAACAGCGGGGACGTCACGTCGAATCAATGGTGATAGCCTTGCGCCTCGAGGGAGAGAACTCGATGTATTTCATACCATACCATCGCAGCCTTTCCTACCACACCTCAAGCCGGCCTCATCGCAATGCAAGCGACTGCGCCTTCGTCACAGAGCCATTGTGTTGCTAAGTGTGGCTCAGCCGATTGCAGCCTTGCGCGATTGAATGGTAGAATGAGGGAACTACATCGCACACCTAGTGTGTGTACCTCTCCGCATGACGGACAAGGCTGAGCGAACCTTGGAAATGTCAACATAACGACGGCCACTTGCCTTCGATTTCATCTCGCTTCTCGTTGTCCAGATGTTGTGCGAACCGTACAGGCTTCATTGTCTACGATACAAACAGTCATGGACGGAGAATCACGCGAAACACCTGCGAATCTGCACATCGAATACCGACCTCCACATGATGCCGCTGCAACGCTGAAAGTCGATGATCCCCCTTATCACGGAGAAGCGGCTGTAGAGTAAGTCCACTCGACTTCATAGCCAATGCACAATCACTGAATCCGCAAAAGCATAGTCGCTGTCCATGGATTGGCATCCAAGTACCCCCAGACATGGTCTGTCAAACGAGACGATGGAAGCAGGTTTTACTGGCTCTCGGAGAAGCTTCCTCTTGACATGCCACATGCTCGAGTTTTGGGCTTCGAATACGCTTCGCAATGGTACGGCGACCCAAGCTATACAAATTTGAGAGAATGCGCCGCACAGTTACTGCGATGTCTCGTCGCCGATCGATGCCACATTGGCTCGTTCAAAATGTGCCCTACCAAGGTGAGCTGACCAGTAAATGCTTTGTTCGTGCTCTGACATTGTCATAGAAACGACGGCCAATCGTACTTATTGGACACAGTTTTGGTGGACTTGTCATCAAACAGGTTAGTCGTCAATGATCCATGCTTTGTCTCCGACTGACACCACCAGGCTCTTGTGATGGCTGCCGCCGTTCTCCAGACAAACTCTTCCGCCGAACGATATGAGAATTACAGAGACTTGCTATCCGCCGTTGCTGGAGTGATATTCCTTGGAACCCCTCACCGCGGATCCGCATTTTCGACCATTGCCGAGATCAAGATGGCATTTGGTCGAATGATCGGGAGGTCTTCTCACGATGAACTCATCCGGGTATTACGAGTTGACTCTCCTACTGTCTCTGCTCTGCAACAGGACTTCAACATGCTCTACGGTGACACGAGGCTCTCCAACCTGAAGATAATTTGCTTTGTGGAGACTAGGGAGCCCCTCGTCCCTCCTCGGCTTGTTGTATCCAGGGAATCGGCATGTATGGATTACGCTGCCAACCGAGACATGAACGCAAATCACATGGAAATGGGAAAGTTCCATGAGGGCCATGATCAGAACTACGAACACGTTCTGGCTGATATTCGAGAGATCTGTCAAGTCTCGAAGCAATCGATACCCAGCAGGTTTGCCGCATGGCGTTACGCTTCTCATGCTCCGAGCTTCGCAAGGGAACGATTGCTTCAATGGTTGGCTCCGTCGCGTGAACCGCAGAAGACAGCTTATCTGAACAAGCTTGAAGCACACCAATCTGCCCCTTATACTTGCCGTTGGATACAAAATGTGTCGAGTTTTCAAGACTTTCTGTCACTACCCTCATCATCAGTCCCTCTGTGGATCACGGGTAAAGCAGGTTCGGGCAAGAGCGTCCTAGCCGCTTATCTCATCTCCTTCTTTTCGACCCGGGGCAGTAACGCATACAGCGACAGGCGGGATGGTGATGAGACTGCCTGCAAGGAGACTCGCATGGCGCAGGAGTGCGGTTTCAGAAGTACTGAGGGTACCATTCTCTTCTTCTTCTACGGAGTGGACAGGGCCAACGAGACACCTACCAAGGTGATTAGTACTTTGATACACCAACTTCTGGCCATTCACGGCGAAAACGATGCCCTTTTCTCGATGGCTTACGAACTCAGGGAGAGAGAAAGAGATGGAACGAGTGCCGTCGTATTGAGTGATCTACTCTCCAGAATGTCTGCTGTTGTCGGATCCGTGACAATCGTGTTGGATGGGCTTGAAGAAAGTCAAACATTTCACGGATGTGCCAAAGCTCTTTCAGAACTCAAGTCGCAGAGTGACGTCAAACTGATCCTTCTCTCACAGCATACCGACTCAGTCTCCCAGGCGCTTGAGAAGAACCTAGGACCCTACTGCAATGTCGTAATGACAGATTACACCAAAGTCGAGATCGACCGTTTCGCGGCCGACGTTGTGTCAAAGCTATGTCAGAGGAATGCAATACTCAAAGACAAAGAACAATCAATCACCACCCTGCTGCAGAATGGTGCTCAAGGCATGTTTAAATGGGTTGACTCCGTCTCAGACTATCTGGAACAAGAAACTGAACACCCGGAGGAGATCGAACAACGTCTCGACGAATTGCCTTCTGACCTGATCAGCACTTATGAGAAAATACTGGAGAGGATGGCAAGTTTGCAGAACGATCGACGGGATCGCAGGGTTCGTGTCGCATTGCAGTTTCTGGCCGTCAGTGGTACAGCAATTTCATCGTCAGACCTCAAAACGGCCTTTCTCATATCTGAGAGCGGAGGTGATTGCGTCCAAACATTGTTGGATCCAAAAACACCACAATCGGATATTTCAACCGTATCTGCCGATATCAAGAAGCTCTTGGGGCCTTTGGTGGAGTTCCCTTCTGCGGATGCCGTGCGATTGGCACATCCGTCCATCCGTACTGCCATCACCAGAGAAACCGGTGAGAACGTGCGGTCCACGACCTCACGATACAAGTTCAGCATTGCCGATGCTCACTTTGAAATTTCCAAGATTTGTATGCGGCTTTGCAGCGAGTCAACCCTGGTTCATGCGAACAAATTCTCCAAGACAACAACACCGTTCTTGGAATATGCTTGGACGTATTGGTCCTATCACCTGCACAATTCTCGCCGGATACGGCACATGGACCACGATGAAGACTTTGCAACACTATTCAGCAGCATGCTTCACAAGGTGAGTGGCAACACTCTTGCCTTTCTCGATGCTTTCGTTGTGCTGCTTTGTCGACCTTTACGAGCCGTTCCTGGCAAATTCTCCGACAGAGAATACTTGTTGGCTCTTCAGAGGGCTCAAGACAGCCTTGTATCACCAACCCAAGAATTGATATCTCTAAGAGGCCAGCCTGTGACTGCGAAACAATTGCGTGATCAGATGGAAACTGTGAAATATATATTTACCTCGAACATCTCACGAGAAGCCCATGGACCGAAGGATTCAAAGTGGGAGAAGGTCATATCTCACCAAAAGCTTCGTTTCATGAAGCAGAAGCTGCTGGGCGAAGAGACAGCTGTGCAGCGCTTGAAAGTGGATGAACACTTGGAAAAGTTACCCCTCAAAGCCAAACCCACTGGCTCGTTACGGACTTTACTGGATTTGTCTCGCCATCTTCGTATCGTTGCTCTCAGGTTCGCAGTGGACCCGATATACAGTGCTCTCATTCTGACTGCAGAGAAAGAGTCCTTCTCCCCACTTCATCCACTGCTGTATCTGGCCCAATTTTTCGAGCACTGTGGAACCATGCCATATTGGGAAATCGAATCCCCATCGTTGGATCTCTTGGAAAATTTCGTGTGTGAAGAGACTGATCCGGAATTTGGTCCAGCAAAATTTGTCCTCTCGTGTTTCAAATGGAAACAGCCACATGCCGATGACACTTCCGCCGCTGTCGCCACACCGTCTGGCGTTCTCGACATCATTCCAAGACCTTCTGGCGGTCATATCACCAGGGTCTCCACCGAGAACCAAGAACAAGTACGGAGGGTGCATGAGATGAGAGGTAAAGAATACTTCGTGGCGAATGCGGTGTATACGCAATACGCAAGCTCCAGTCCGGATTGGCTACGAGAATGGGTTATCCGACCGTTGAGTATAGCTCATATGGAACATAGCCTCATGGTCCACCCAGAGCTCCTACCTTACGGTGATGGTTGGGATGCTGTGCTGCCTGTGCCTGCGGCGGTTCGTGAGTCGCCGGTGCGTGAATATCTCCGAGCGGTTCCCAATCTCCTGAATGCCTATTTTGTGCAGTTCGTCATTGAAATCCTCGTGATATTCGCGAGATTGAGTCGTACAGCCATGGCGATTCAGTGGGCAAGGTTGGAGACCTCCGTCGCCGAAATGATCGAAGCCCTGGCCTTCTTCTCCCGTTTCCGTACCGACCTGAATTTGGAAGTACCCAGACTCAGACTCTGGTATTTCGTTCCGGCGGCGGGACTGATGTATCTGCGTTACAAGTACTTTCCGATGTTCGGTGCGTACTACATGCCGCACGACTGGGTGCACTTTCCTTATGCATGGAGACATCCCGCCGCCTACTTGGATCTGCAGAATGTCGGTGGCTTTTGGGCGTGGATGACTACCGTCGGGCGAATCATTCTCTACAACCTACTCGGCGGGATTTTTGTCAGTATCGGAATCCTTCCTGAACAAGAAAACAACATCGTCGGGCATACGGCCAACATATACGGAGTATTTCATTACGTCTGTACTATTCAGAGGAGTATCTTTACCATCATGACCGTCATCTCCACCGTCGTAGCATGCGCACTCGTCATGATGAAGGACCCGAAAACGCTCTCGGAGATTTGGGACTTTGGCATAATCTGGTGGTTCACCATACTCTTCACCCTGTTCGGCCAGGCTCTACAGCAAGGTGCGATACAGAACGGTGCCGGTTTGGGTGGAGTCTTTATCTTGACTGTCATACAAGTGGTATTGATCGTGGTGTTCCTACGCAACGCCGAAACAATCATATGGCTCGTGTCATATCTGCTTCTACCGATCACGGCTCCTGCCATGTTCTTGTGGGACAGGCTCCTCTCCAACTACGTCTTGATGATGAAAGGCGTTGGGGTGATCACACTGCTTCTCATGGTCTTGAAAGCATTCAGATGGACGCACAAGTTCATGTGGGATCCTTACAATGTCGAAGGTTCACTGATCAAGCTCGTCGACATTTCGAGAAAGGCACGCTCGAGTCTCAGGTCTGACGAAGTGTTGAGAGTCGGATATTTACCTCTCGGAGATAAGGAACGCCCCGCCGATCGATCGATCAAAGACCCTCCACCCCGATCTGCTCTGCAGAGCGACACACGCTCAAAATTGCAGCAAGATATCTTGAGAGGTACCGTTTTCAGATCGAGCCAGGAGAAGCCACAGACTGCGAATACCGCATCGAATCCTAACTTATCCACGAGGACGACGCCGTCCACTCACACCGCGGCCAACCGAGATCTTTCGCGGGAAGATTTGCACATCAAAGGTCTCCGAGACGCGCTGCAGGAAAACCGCAAAGAATTATCGAATGCTGTCTCATCGCCAGAAAACAAGGGATCCGACGCAGTCCCAGCAGCAAAAGTCGCCATAGCTCGACGATCTGGTCGGACCGTCGCTCCCCGCCCGGTGGCTTGGACAGGGGAAACAGCTGGAAACAATGAGAACCAGCCAGCGGTTGCTCGAGGGGTTTCGAGTAGAAAGTATGTACCTGTGGGACCGTCGCAGAATCTGGAGGGAGAAGAGAAGATGACACCGGGGCATGGGGATGGAAAGACCTTGAAGGTTGAGTGATGTGACATTTCTGATGGGGACAGCCGGATGGGCCTCGGTGTACAATTTGAACAGAAAAATTAAATATGAATAATAATTCGAACAAAACTGTTGGAGCTCGGAGCAGACAATTTATGGGCATACGAATGGATTTTACGTTCAACTATACGGAATTCGTAAACATTTTCGATTCAACTGACTGACTCAGGGTCAGAATAGGGGTCCACAGCCCGCAAATGATCGTCCGAGCTCGTGGGTGCATAGAAAGACGTGATGAAATGGAACTCTTACACAAGGCGGATCAGGCGGCTCATCGAGTACAGCCCGTAGTTCCCAATTCCTCGATGTCGCGCCGCACAAAAATCTCTCGAACTGAAAGGTAAACTCACCGCAAAAGAAGTCTACCCAGCACACGTGTGTCGTGAAGGTCATTTCGAGGGTTTTCCTTGGATAGTTTGCCCATCGGGCAGGGTTCGATTTCCGCTGGTACGCTTTCAACTTCCTGGGTCACCGTGGAAGAAGCTCACGATTGATTAGATCGGACGTCTTACGGGACATGCGTGGGTGGGTGAGTCCGGTACTTGGGATTCGGAACCTTGGTAGAGTTGCTTGGTGTGATTTCTGGCAGATTTGATTGGTTTAAGGATCTGTGGTTCGTTGTGATTGTGAGCGTGACGATGTGGTTCACGGTGATTGTGAGCGTGAGGACATGTGCGTGGTGATTGTGGGTGCGAGGACATGTCCATGATGAGAGTATATATATTCGAGTTAGCAGGTGTCTCGGTGTGTATTCAACTTCGTCGTCTTCATCTCGCACAGCATCATCTCAAACCAATCTTGCATCACTGAGAGCGCCTTCTTTCGTCATCAAACAACATTACTCTCGAGTCACAGAGAGCACCCGCAGACTTCATCAATCTTCATTCAGCATCGAGAGCCAGCCACACTCCCCGAACTTTCAGAATCTCTCCACGTCAACCTCAGACTCTCAACATGGACGGACACATCTCTGAGAGTGATAGCGACTCCCTTTTTGACGTCGAAGTCCTAATGATGGAGGAGTTTTGGGTCGCCTTTGGCGACATGGAGCTTTCAGATGGTGATCTCCAACGGGTTTGGGTCGGGCAGATGCCCACCGACGACGTCGGCAGTTCTTCCCACCGCGAAGAGATGGGGAGAGTACATCTCCTGAACCTGACCGTGGATGAGGGAGAGGTCATGGATGACGACGAAGAGTGGGAGGACGGGTACGTCCCCCTCCCGTTAGGGCCACTGCCGCCGATGGAGGGGGCGAAGGAGAGAAAGTGCGGCGAGGAGGATCTGGAGGAGGATGGCAGTCTCCCCATCTGTGCAATTTGCCAGGAGGATGTCGAGGCCAAGGAGACGATCAAGGTGATGCCTTGTCCGGGGGAGCACTGGTATCATCCTGAGTGCGTGGACGAGTGGTTGAAAGACAATCGATCATGTCCGACTTGCAGGTTTGACATGGCTTGAGCTGGTTTGAGAGATTGGGGTTCCAAGGGTTGGCGGCTTTTGCATAATGGTTAATGAACGAAGTCATGGTTTTGCTCAGTTCCGACATTGTTGTATTTCCGAATGTTTCGTATTCTCGCTGTTTAGTCAAATGCGGAGGCGCTAGTGCCTCAGGCACCCAAGCTCCATCCTGAACACCGTACCCAACGTTGCACGAAGCTACAGCTTTGCAAAGA
Organism: Erythroxylum mucronatum; assembly: GCA_027563825.1. NCBI lineage: Eukaryota > Viridiplantae > Streptophyta > Magnoliopsida > Malpighiales > Erythroxylaceae > Erythroxylum > Erythroxylum mucronatum. The sequence continues at coordinate 15,022 of JAOSBP010161089.1, forward strand.
CATCCACACATCCTCAAACGCGGCAAAATGCCCGTCTCGGCGGAGCAGGAGCGCATCCTGCTCAACAAATATCACCTCACTACGCTGTACCCTACCGAATGGCCGCGTCAAGACGATGAATCGTCCGACGAAGACGATGAGGAGGACAACATCAACTCGAAAAAGACCCACAAAAGGCAAATCTCTACGTCTTCTGTCGGCTCACGCTTCCGGAAGATCGATCGACATGCGAGCATGCAGATACGGAAGCAGGCCGATGCTGGGGTGCAAAAGGATGAACCGGATGCATTGGGAATGGTCCCCAGCGTGGCCACTCAACTGCGCAAGAGGGGTCTACCGGTGGAAGAGAATCTGACGCTGAGAAACAAGTTTATGCTGTCTTCCACTTCATTCAGCCCGGCACTGTACCTCTCGCAAGTCCATCAGACCGCCACCACCGACGACCTGTTGCGCGGACTCGACTTTCTCAGCCGAAGCATTGAACAGAAATCCGCATCACTCAAGGTTCTGGTAGAGAGTAACTTCGAGCGTTTCGTCAGAGCAAAGTCAACCATCGATGCAGTCTACACCGAAATGCGCACTCAAGGTGTCGAGGAGCAGCGCTCGTCCCAGCTTCCCCCCGGACCAGGCATGCGATCGCACATGCGCCACTCGAGTGGGAGGAGTCAGGCTCACTTCAGAAGCTCCAGCGGCGCCTTCGCTCCCCAGAATAAGGCTCAAGCTCCCGATAAGAAGAAGAACGCGCTCACAAAAGAGTCGGAGTATGGGGTTCAAGGGATCAGGATACCGCTGCAAGAGCTCGCCATCAAAGCGGAGGAAGTTTGGGGTCCCGCTCTCGGCGGTCGTGAGAAGGACGAGACGTTGAAAGCGGTCATGTCGGCGCTTGAGCAGCACAAGGATATTTTTCAGTTGAGTGGGACGATCCACGAGGCTATCCAGAAGAACGACTACGACGGCGTGGTCAGCGGTTACAGACAGGCGAATCAATTCGCCGACAAAGCAAGACGGATTGTCGAGAATGCGCAAGAAAAGCAGGTCAATCTTCGTGAGTCGGAGGTACAGCAAATCATCCTCACCAGCAAAATGTGGCACGATGTTTCCGCTTCTGTCAGTACATTCAAACGTGAGGTCTGGAGGCGCTTGAAGACTTCTCACGGACGTAAACCAGGTGCTGTGGCTGGCGAAAGCGACAAGGACGAACACATGGAACTGATCGGCGTGCTGATGCAGCTCGATGTGGACGAGAATCCGATATGGGAATGGGTCAACAGTCGCTATCTCTACCTGAAAGGCAAGATCGCGCGGACTTTCGAACGTGGTAGGATCGAGATCGAGATCCTTCGACGTCGTTTGGCCAGTGGTCACAAGCCCGACAATGAATCTCTGACCAAACATCTGCGGTCCGCTTCCGCTATGACCGGAGGATCGATGCTCAGTAAAGAGGTGACGCATGATATGGATACACCCATGGTCATCGCCTTCTGGGACAAGACTCAGTCATCCATCGCCGCTCTGCTCTCCCTCCAAGATGGTGTCCTCGGGGAAGTGATCGAATGGTGGGAGATTGCTCAGTCATTCATCGACGGTAAAGCGCAGAAATCTTTTCCGACCGCTGTATTCAATGCGGGACTCGAACACCTCGAGTTGGATCCGGATCACGTTCAGAATATCCGGTCCGGGGCTGTGGAGTTGATCAACCTTCTTCGCGAGAGCATCATGACTTTCTTCGCCGACCCGCCTGTCGATGACTTGAGCGAACTGTATTCTCCCGTTCCACCGACCCCCGTCACACCAGACTCCGGTAAGGCGACGCCCTCAATCAAGCGCGCTTTCACATTTGATCCGGCCAATATCCCAGCACCGAGTCCCAAGCAGGGCGATGCGTGGGAGAAATTTGCATTTTGGGCACCCAATTCGAACTCGCTCTCAGGCTCACACTACTTGAGTCGTCTTCTCGCTATGGTCGGTACCTGCGCTGGCGAACTGGCTGCGATGAGCGTAGTCAAGAACACCAACGAAAGAGAAAAGTTGAAGTCCCTGGTGAATACGGTGCGGGAACGGTGCATACAAGCCATCAGTGCGGCGTGGAACACTGATGCTGAGAGATGTAGAGTCCTGGAATCTTGGGTCCGCAGTTCCGAGCGCCGTGATCTCACTCTGATGCCTGCTTATTTCGAGGCCTGGGAAGAGAGAATCTTGAGCAACATGCAAAAGATTGCTTACATCTCAGAAGCTGCAACGGGAAAGAACGGAGCCAACGCTGTGGAGGTCATCTCATCGCCTCCCGCAAAATTGCTCCAAACGATCCGAAGTTGTTTCGTAACAAGCTTGTACAAGGCATTGAGCGGGCTGGTGGAGAATGCGGAAAAGTCGAAGAAGGAGAACGTTTCAGATCATGACCCTGACGGCGTAACGACAGCTGTTCAGACTTCTGCAGCAGGTCATAACTTGCTGTCGGCGGAGACGGTGGATTCGTCTGACAAGGTGAGTGCAAGTGCGATCGATTTGGACCGAGTTCAACTGACATAAATGCTAGAACGTCCGCATGCTCATGACGCTATCGAACCTCAACCATTTACGCAGTGAAACGATTCCCCAACTGATCAACCACTTCGAGACCGCCTTTTCCGTGAAATTGACCGAAGAGAGCAAGACAATCCGTGATGTACTGGGCCAGATCGACTCCCGCCTCTTTCAATCATACGTCAAACCGTCCGTCGATCGACTTACCCGAATAGTCACTTCAGGGATCACATCCGATACCTGGGCGACTCGGACGTCTCGACCGACCGACGCCAGCCCTTATACCTACGATGTTCTCCTGTTGCTCGTGGTGGTGCACTCGGAAGTAACATCCACGACGGCATCAGCCCTCACACATCAGATCCTCAGCTATCTCTTCGAGCAATGCAGCTCCGCACTGATTCAAGCCTTCAAGCAGCGTGCGAGGTACAGCCTTCCAGCTCTCATGCAAGCAACCCTGGACGTGGAGTTCCTCGCACAGACGCTGAACAACTACACCACGGATAGAGCTGGCGAGGTGCAAAGTCAGATCTACGTCACGTTGGATGAGAGGACGGACAATGAGGCGAGGTCGAGGCTGCAGGGTGAGTTGCCGGAGATGAGGAATACGCTGAAGAAGTTGAGAGAGGGCACGAGGGGAGAGTTTGGGTGTTTCAGGAGGGAGAAGAGGGGGAGGGATAAAAGATCCGAGACGGTCAACAGTGGTGGATCGAGATGATGATGATGACGACGATAATTGTGTACGAGTATCGCTGAAAAGTATGTGCCATCGTTGTCCGTATTCGATCGACCAAATGCCATTGGTTGAAGAATCGGTTGATATCATATCTGCCGCTCACGACGAGTCTCTCCCGTAACATCTGCTCATCCCACATTCGGTGGGTTCCATATGGTGGTGGGATCACAGTCCCATCCAGGTCATGCGACATGCGCGCAGCCAACTCGAATGGTATAGTCGCCCGATCTCAGAGCTCGATCCATTCCCTGAGCGAATGCACAATGCATGCACAAAAAAGCTCACGATATCCTTCTCCATACACACATCATCTCTTCCTTCACCCTCCCCGTCCACGACCTCTTCCCCTCCCCCCTCTTCCACCTCTACCCCGATCCCCTCCCCACCACCCAACCCCGCGAATCCCCCCTCCACCACCACCCCCCCATCCACCCCACCCCGCAAGTCCCAGACCCAGCGGCTGAGCCAGCTGCTCC
>JAOSBP010161242.1:0-18688 GCA_027563825.1 Erythroxylum mucronatum
GCTTATTCTCTTGGGCCTAATCTATTAGGCATTGAATAAATATATGTGGATATATTTATTGGGCTAGATTGAATTAAATTGTCGGGCTTTTATTATATGAGATATAATGGGCCGAAACTTATTGGGCTTCAATGGAATTAGGTTTTCTCTATAAATAGAGAAGCTTAGGTCTCATTAAAAAGTAAGACACAATTGTCACGAAACCCTAGCCACCATCCGAGAGGAAAATCGTGCGGCGTTCGGAAAGAGTTTCAGGACGTGCTAGCACACCATAGCCGTAGCTCGAATCGTGCATACTCGTGTGGATACCGGTAGAGAGCATTGGCGTTTGCAGTGTCTTGGAATCCGAAAAAGAAGCAACCTATCCACGACAATAAGGTATTTTCGTACATCCTTGGTATTTTCGATTATACTTCATGTTATTGTATGGTCTTTTCTATAGTGTATTGTGAATACTCGGACCGTACGCGATCCAACACATCTCTTATAAGGAAAGGAAGAAATAAAATGACTAATATCAAATAAATTTGGTTGGCAATTCTACTTTTTGTAAGGTTAAAAAGATAATATCTCCATATTGTATCCAATTTGATATTAAAGACATCAACTTCATTAAGCCTCAGTAATCAAATTCCTATCAGTGATCGGCAGTATACTTGTAGACAATAGTATCTATTTTAAAATCTTATGTTCAAGTGGTAACTTTTGTTGCTCATTGTGTTGGATAATCCTAACAATGGAGTTGGGAAACTAGAGACCTTGGCACCTGCAATGCTACACTGCATATTACTTGATTTTAAAAGTCACTCTCAACTAATTTCCTTGTTTTATGCCTAAGCATATAGATGCAGCTTGATAGTTGGACTACTCAGAATTTTTGATTTAAGAAGAATTTGATTATCACATTGTTTCTATAGTAGATGATATTAAAGTGTCTAGAGAACAAATTAACTCATTGATCTTTAATTCTTAATTGCATCTCATTTAGGTAGATTAATATGATTGTCAAGCCCTAGATGTGCTCTTTACTTCTCTGATATGTTTGTTCTTCAAATAATTTCTTGGTCACTGAGAAGTAGCAATTAGTTGAGTTGGCGATATTGACTTCCACGAATTGATCAAAGTTTTTTTTTCAATAGAAACATAAACTGAAAGCTTATTTGGCTACAACAAAACGTATATGGTTAGACTTGAGCCTGATATGAAACTCCTAATCTTCCAGATTTAATTGATGGAGTAGAGAAAAATAAGTTCACTCCTTCCTAAAGAAATGATATCATTTGCATCTTAGATAAGGCTTTTGTTCATCTTTAAGCTTGATTCCAGTGGCTTAATACTACACAGTCATGTATTCTCTTGTTTGCACATTTCTCTACTTTCAGAAAATATAGTTCTAAGAGATATTCAGGCCATGGGATGATCAGGTGAATATTCATGATCGCTAGAGGTTGCACATGGACATTTGTTAACCACAACTGGCATATACTCTAATGTATCCTTTTATGAAATGATGCATTTGTGAAGACTTGACTAGCCTGTTGCCTTGCTTATTTCTCATTATCATTTCCTTGAACTAGGAAAGGAGATAAGAGACTATTTTTGGTATAGGGGAGACAATATGAAAACTTGTAAACTAAATCCTAAGGTTTTTGCTGCATCCGTTTTTGTTAATTTTTGATTTCATGGCAACCCTCAAAGTATTTTTATTTTCACAAGTTTTTCCTTTTGAAGTATATGTAACTAACTTCAGACAATTAATGGCCACGGTCATATCTTAATTATTGACGCCATGAAGATTTTTTGAATTTACTTTCCTTCAATAAAGAAGCCTCAATGATGCCTGCATTGTTTCTTTCATTGCTAGACACTCTTCTTCAGGGTTGGATGACTGTCCATGTGCTTCACATCCAAATGAGGAAGATAGTTATGTTGATCTTAGGTGCTGGACGCTTCTTGCTGCAAATTGGATGCATTCAATATCATGGTTGCTAATGGTAGAAAGTAAATTTGAGAAGGTAATAAAATAATCCAGGTATCTTACTTAGAATCAATTTTTGCTTGATGATCCTTAACAATCTTCATTGATGCAAGATTACGGTTTGACAACTAAGATACTCAGAGACTTTGAAATCCTAAATTAGGTTATTCACTCTTCAATATGCAAATTGCATGCATTCAATGTGTTATGTTAGATTGTTCAAGGGTACTGTTGGCAAGACACTTAAGTACAAAAGAAATAAGGCATAAATGGAAGGGCAAATGGGACAATTCTTAATCATTAAGGGCATAAATGGAAGAAGAAGTGTTGTCTTGCTTATAAATGGAGAAGAAAAAGGTGAATGAGAAGATTCTAAAGAAGCAAAATGTGTGGATGAGAAAATAGATAAGAGAGAGAGAAAACATGAAAAAAGAATGAAAGAGAGAGAAAGAAGAGAAAACAAGCTAGGGTTTTAATTTTCTTAGCCTTCAAGAGAGATTTTGAAGTGGTTCAAGAAGAGAAAAAGTAAGAGGAAGAAAAGAGCGTCCATTTGAGCTAAAGATCTCTTTTGGGTGAAAAATCAAGGAAACCAAGGGAATCCTACCCAAGAACAAAAGGGAAAGACAATTTTGACTTGGAGTTTGCAAGCAAACTAGGTCAAGTGTCCGTATTTAGGCGTTCCCAGACTTTGAAAGCAAATGCTAATCTGGAGCGTACTGTGCGTAGACCTAGATGGTCTTCCTTTATTGTTTGTTATTTATGTTATGAATTGTATGATCATGATTGATTATGAATATGACTTGAGTGTTGAATTCCGGACCACGGAGGTCCGATGACTATGACATATGAATGAATTATTGAAATGTTCCTTGTAGGTGATTACAATGAACTAAGTGTTTTCTGAAAGTGCATTGCGTGCCAAATGATATGTGAATGCTCAACTATATGTTGAATGCAGGACTACGGTCCGATGATAAGTGAATGTGAACAAGTAAGTGCATGCAATGTAAGTGATGCATTCTATTACATGAATACATGAATGCATGAAAGATAAAGGAAGTTATGACCGGAGTCGCTAGAAAAAAGGAGCTTAAAGCTCCGAATGTGAAAAAGGAGCTAAAAGCTAAGAATGTGATTAGAGCCTCGGGCTCGGATTCGACTGCCCCCGATATCCACGAAGGGATATAGGACGTTATATGCTACAGCTCGAAATCCACTAAGGGATATGAGCGAATAAAAAAGGCACTCTGTCATAACGACAATAAGAAATGAAAGTGAGTCACATGTGCACCGCATATGCATAATATAAATGATTCAACATGAATATGTGAAACAATATGAACTTGTGCAATATTGGAAAAATGTGAAATGAGACATGTGTGTGAAATATATGTATACGTGTTATATGACTGGGTGAGCCATCAATGATGGTCACTCACTGAGTTCGCAAAACTCACCCAAAATTTGCTAATATTTTTCAGGATCAGAAGAACACCCTGTTAGACCAACGGGAGTGTACCTACAGCTTACAAGTGAAGAATAGGGGTCAGGATTAGTTCGCGTCTGCATTGTATGTCTTTAATATTGTATTGAATTGTATTTTCCGCAACTGTTGTATAAATGTATATTTTGAAATGACTAAAGTGGTTATAATGTGTGAAAGGGGCCAATTGGCCATATGGGAATTTTGTAAATTCCACTGTATGATTGAAAAGGGCTTATGCCATTTGATTATGGTCTTTCGCATATTGTGCTTGGTGATTCAAAAATATATATACCGATTTCTGATTAAGTGAGTGCTTTAGCACGCTACCCTCACGGGGCACGGACTCGGATATCACCGTTGATGTCGAGTTTGGGACTTAAGGGAGTGGGGTGCTGCACATGTTCTCCATGATCATGGGAAATCTATGGACATAGTTTATGTTAAGTTAACCCACGATTGTAGGAGGCACAAGTATAATTCCCACGATCATGAGAATTGGATGTTAAAGAGGCACGTAGGTTTCATGTATTTTTTTTAGGTTTTCGTGAGTTTATAAGACATAGAATCCTGAGAGCCGCTAGGGGGTCGTGGAACTTGCTTCCTAGAGTTAAAAGACATATTGAGAGCCTGGAGAGAGGGGGAGATTCAAGGTTTCATTCCCAATAGGGCAAATAGTATCCCATTATCCAAATTTTCCAGATTGGGCAAAGAGGAGGAGGAGTTGCCCCGTCCAGTCTTATTTCAATTTCTTTCTCTTCTAGCATATTTATCATGGATTGTTTGGTTGTTGGGGATGTTATGGATATTATGATTGGATAAAAACAAATTTTAGGGTTTGTTGTCGAACTATTTGTGAACCTTTGGTTATTGATTTAATAATATACATGTTTGTGTTATTTATTGTGCCTAAACCTTGCAATAAATCGAAAGAGTGAGCTTGGTAATCTGTGCTAATTGTAAAATGAGAGTTGACGATTAATAGATCTATAAATAATAAGTTATTGATTTATTAGGAAGAGATTTCAATAGATCAATACAATGCTTATAGGATAGCTTCATATCTAGTTGAATGTTTAGGAAAGGCTTTGCACATCGAGAGATCCCAAAGTTAATTCTAATTTATTTAACTAGTGACATTTAGTTACACCTTGAGAGAGGGTAGCTAGAATTTTAGGAAATCTTGGGTCAAGCATAAATTGAATCAATTAATCAGAGGGGAGCAAATAGGGATAATGACAAGTCCTAATGTTTAATCTTGATTTTCTCCAAGTCTTAGTTTATGATTTTATTTTAGGTCGCATTGTTCCCTGTTACTTTTAGTTTGTCTTTATTTTACTTATCTTTTTAAATTCGATTGAAACGATTTCTTAAACAAAGAACAGCTAAATTAAGTGGTGCCTAAGTACAATCCTCGTGGGATCTATATCCGCTTTCAACTACAAGTACAACCTGTATGCTTGTGGTTTTGAGTGTAAGACTAGTAGTATGTTTTGCATTCAACATTTGATAGAATATCTTTAATTAACTTTGCATACGTAGGCATGTTCTCCAAGGCTTTCATAAAGAATAAGTTAATTTCTAATTTCTTCAACTTCTCTAAAATTTTTGCAAAATACATAACCATTTGATTCTTCTTCAACCTTTATGAGAATGGGAGCTTTGAAACATATGGAAAGGATGGGACATATGGTAGTTCCTCCTTCTTATCCTGATTTTTATCCTCCTTCTCTTGGCATCCTTTATGGTAGGATTTAGCCATATTTTCAGTTGAAGGAGGGCTAGGAATTATCCTTATAAAGAACTCTAATAGAGCTCTCATGTTAAAGAAACTTTGGTCAATTCTGTAGGATAAGGAAACCTTATGGGTTAAGTGGCTTTATAACTACATTCTTAGAGGTTAGAGTTTATGGTCGATTACCCCTAAACCTTCCCATTCTTATTGTTTTGCATAACTACTAAAATTAAGGGGTATTACGAAACCTAACCTATGGTATGATAAATGGTCAGGGTATAGCTCTCTGATTAGATATTAGACAGTTGTTCAATGTTGGAGTAGCTATATAATAAGCGCCAAGGTAAACACATCATAAGGGATGGTTACTAAATTAAATTCCTAAAGGAGCTATAATTCCTCACTCCTAACTGCCATCCAAACTTAATGATCCTAGACAATTATTACTAGAATGTACACCCTCTGACAAGTACCGAGGAGTGTTAATGTGGAACGACATTGTATTGTATGGCTTAAAGAGCTACTACCTAATACTTCTTTCATTTTAAGGTTAGCACCCCTGACACTACAACAAAGTAGAAATTTAGCTACTTTTTTTTGGCGACGTTCCAAAAATCGTCGCAATAAATGACCATATTGCGATGATTTTTATAATCATTCTTAAAACTAACCCTTTAGCGACTAATTACAAAAGAGTTACAAAAGGATCAACATTTTGTGACAAATTACAAAAATCTTCCCCATATGGTGGACATTTAGTGACAAATGCGAAAAATCATCATAAAATGGTCCACATTGGGTGACGATTTTTAATGTTCGTCGGTAAATGGACTTTTGGTGACACTTTTTAGAAATCGTTGCCATAATTTGGTAAACATTTGGTGACTAATTTCTGAAATCGACACCAAAGGGTACATTTGGTGACGATTATGTAGAATCGTCGCTAAAAAGACGTTCGATGACCAATTTGAGAAATCGCTACCAAAGGTTCGTAGACATTTAGCTACATGTTTTTTGCTACGTTTTTCATATTGTTGCTAAAAGTTACCATTTGGTGACAAAATTTGAAAATCGTCACCAAATGGTCCACATTTAGTGACGATTTCTAAAATTGTCACGAAATGGTCGACATTCAATGACGATTTTCAGAAATCGTCACGAAAAGGTTCACATTTAGTGACGGTTTCTGAAATCATCACCAAATGATCCATATTCGGTGACAATTTCTAAAAAACATCACCAAAGGTGCCATAGTAATTTACAACAAATTTGGAGACCATTTACCAAAATCATTACCAAAGGGTTCACATTTTCCAAAATTGTTAAAATAACATTTTTAGTTAAGATATGTTTTATTGTATATTTGTTTTGAATGTTTACAAAGTGTTGTTGAAAAACCACATACAACATAATTTTAAGTTTTAAATAATAGTATTAGTTAATCATTAATAATTAGTAACAGTGAAAAAATTAGTTATAAAAATTTTAATAATTGTATCAATATAATTATATGATATATGGAAGGTTAACAATTCTTACAGTCATAGTACAAGAACAATAACAGTCCACATTCAATAGTACGCAGCTTGACCCCTAACTAGTAAAGAGGTTGTTTGATAAATTCTTACAGATGCAACAATAAATCAACTTTAAAGATGAGTCCAATTGATTGTATCGATAAATGACAATGATATATTGTTTTTTTAGATTCCAAGTGATGTGAGAGTTAGTCAATATGAATGAGTCCTTAATGTCTGGATTCTCGAGGAGGATTCTTACACATTCGAAGGCACCGATTGGAACAGTGATAGCTATTCCCTCAGGTGTAGGGTTTTTCACACCTTCTTGCAACAATGGTTCCACTATAGCTAAACTTGTAGAGGATACAATGAATGAGTTGCCAGATTAAGTATGGAAGATAAGTTCTCCAGATGAACTATCAGTACAAAATAGTTTACCTAAAACACAATCAGTATAGAACTTACATATTGTCATATTATTAAATCGTTAAATGAACTAAAATTGAAGTGACATGCATATGTAAATGACTAGAAGAAGTCTGTGGAAATGACAAATTTTCCACGTCAACCAATTTCCCTAATCCTTTACGGACCATTGTGAAATCGCTCCCACCTCTATGGGCATACATGTCATGTTTGAGGTTCAAGGAAGCTCTAAATAACATGTAGTATATATCATGAAATGTGAATATTTATAATAGTTTGATAAAAGAAAATGAAATGTACATTATAAGGAAAGTGACGTTGTTTAGATGATACTAAACACCTTGAAGCAGAAGATCGGCCTGGAAGGCAAACGATCATTAGTGTATGAAGTGGATATTTTTTGCTGCATTGTTTATTTCTTCAGTAGGAACAATTTTGTCACATTCCTTCCAACGGAATGAATTAGTGCCATCTAGAACTAGTCACCATGTCGACATTCCTTGGATTAATAATGTTAAGAGTTATATTCTACAAATGTCGATTTAGAATAAAATGATGATATGTTCAACTCCAATTTCGATGATAAGTGAAAGTAGTCCAGTTTAGCACTTATACATCTTCAATGTGCCTAATGATATGAAAGTTACCCCTACTAAAATTTCAAAAATCTATTGTGTCGTTTGTATCACATGCAAAATTTAGAATTTAAAGTAGAATAGACATGACTATATTCTTGATGTACAGAAATATAGTATTATCTATATTGGGTTATATTACTATTAATGGAAATGAATAAAAGTAAAATCCTCTTGAAGACCTTTCATCAAATAGCTACGAAGCTTTGACGAGGAAGCATTAAAGGTCGTTCAAGAGAAGCCAACCCATCTACAAATAACAAAGACAGACAGTAAACCATATTCGAAACATAACCATAAATGTAACCCATACATCTAATGCATAATTAAGAACTCACAATAAACACCTAAACGTATAAGTTAAACTTAGCACAACTTCGTTAAAGAAAATAGAACAAAAGAACAATAACGATTTAGTTAATGATGGTTCTTCGATAGTGATGACCACAATACATAGCCTAAACAAAAGAGAGGATTTTGAGAAATGTTGAAGACTTGAACGAGAATGGAGTAGCCTTTTATTATAGTTGTCACTGAAAACCTAATACAAAATGACGTCGTTTTTCTTGTTTAGGTAAACAATGTCGTTTCTTGTTTACTATAGTTGTTTGGAAGTACTATTAATTAATTTGCGACGATCTATTATATTTGGTCGATAAACGTCAGATGTAGCGACTAATACATGGTCCGTTGCCAAAGCCCGTGGGTTCATAAATAATTTTTACTAAATTTATTTTCCTATTCCAAATAAAACGTAATTTGAAATAAAAATTAAATTATTCAATTGAAAATTTTTTCCAAATTAATTTGCTGACCCTTCAAATAAATTATAATTGGCTTACAATTTTCAGAAAATTATAGATTTTAATTATTATAATTTCAAAAAATGTATTTCAAAAAATTATACATTTTAATTATTATAATTTAGAAAAGCTAAATTATAATAATTTAACAAGACATTGTAATATAATTAGAAAACTATTTCTAACAAATTAAAATTAAAGATTAGTCATTTCCAAAAATTAAGCAAATGAAGAACTATATAAGTGAGAAGATTAATTTAACATTTTGTATGATGTATTAAGAATACCTCATACATTAAACAAAAACTTTGAAAATTAACACCCAAACATTAAACAAAAACTTTGAATTTAAAGGTTAAAAAGTGTCATCAGTTTATAGCAACTTATTCCTGGGTTTGGAAAGTGAAGTGAGGTAAGGGAAAGTGTCAATACTCAATAGTGATTTGCTTGATTGATTGGTTCTTAATTTTTGGTTTAATAGGATTAGAACGGTAAGTTTATGCATCTCTTAAACGTTCTTCTTCTATTAAAATATTTATTCATGTATTTATAATTAGAAAGATAAATGAGTACATCATTGAATAAAAACTACTTGTATTAAAAATTTTGATTGATGCTTTCAATAGTTAAATAATTACTGATTCGTATATTATATACTATAGGTTAAAATGATTGTTCGGTATATGACAAATCTCTTCACTTTTAAAATACTTTATCAAATTCTTCAACATCCTTTTTTGTGATTTAAACATGCTTTTATAGGACCATAAAGAAGAAATTTTGTGTTTAGTTGGTGATTGTGTATCGGTTTTTTTTTAGATGTTGTCTTCCTCTATTTGATTGGAGCCAAAACTGAAGATTTTGTATGGCATCTTCAAATATATTCGACAAAAGCCCTCTTTTTGTATTTTTTTGGAAATCAAGTAAGACTAGTTAAATATACCTTAAAACTAGTCATTGTAATGATTGAGGATTATGGAACTAGCAACTATTTGAAGTTGTTATAGGATTAATCTTTCAAGTTCCTCCTTCTTAGTGGTTTGCGGTTGTTCGTCGATTCAGGTAACTCGTCCAACCTAGTTACAAAATCATTTAGACAAAAAATTGCAACTGTTGTTAATGCGAATTAGTAGTAACCATTATTGTTAATGCGAATTAGTAGTAATCATCTTAGTAATTAACTTGTTAGTTAATTGCTTTATATATCGGTTGTGTTTCATTTTGTTGTATATTGTTTACGTAATTGGTGCGTATGAACTGACATTATGTAATAGAAGAAGTTAAATAGACAAATTAATACAAAAAACAAATCAACATAGTACAGACATAGGATGGTACATAGGCTGAAAACTGGTGATGCAACTTCAATGAGGTTTATCAATGAAAAATTCCATGAGCCTAGGAGTGACAGCAAAAACTCCGTTTCTTGATTCACAACTGTAAACAACGCCACGTACCTTAATTACATAGTTTCTTTTGATGTAATATTGAACGAAAAATGCATGTAATAACTCAGTTATCTTCTTTATTGTATAGCTAAATGGATAAGAGTTGGATGTCTCATCAAATATGGTCAACTGAATATGTAGAAGGAGTTAAGAGCTTCATGCAATTTGTAAAAGATCAAATGGGTAATGAATGTAGTATTCGTTGTCCATGCATCAATTGCTTAAATGTCGACTTCCAAAATCAAGATGTGGTATATAATCACTTGCTGATCTGAGACATAGATAAATTCTAAACTCCATGGCTTTATCATGGTGAACATAAGGAGCAAGTTGTAGTAGAAGTGTCGGTACATCTTATGATGACAGTTATAATAATGATGTAGATGATGGTGATGTTAATGATGATGGTGATGATGGGATTTACAAGATTTTAGACGATTGTCAGAATTATATGGAGATTATGAATGAAATAAGAATGCCTAACTTAATTGGTAGTATTACAGAAGATAATTTTGGAAGTTATTGAAAGTTGCTCACTAACAATTACATCCGGGGTGCTCTAATTTCTTATAAATATTATCTACTGTGAAGTTGTTGCATTTAAAGTTTTATAATAAATGGAGTAATAAGTCCTTTGACATGTTAATTGACTTACTAAATGATGCATTGCCTATTGGACAAAAGTTTCCGAAATCTTACTATAATGCAAAAAAACTGTTAAGGGACCTTGGATTGGGATACATTTCAATTCATGGTTGTAAGTATGACTCTATTCTTTTTTGAAGGAAAGTAAAGATCTTTAGGAGTGTCCTATTTGTGGTATATCAAGGTGGTAGGTGGATGATGGGAGAGGGAAAAAGATACCAAATAAAATCCTTCGATACTTTCCTATTAAAACACGATTACAAAGACTTTTTATGTCAACAAAAACAACCATAGATATAAGGTAGCATAAAGAGAAATGCATTAATGGTAATATTATGCATCATCCTGCAGACTCAATGGCATGGAAAGAAATTGATAGAAAGTTTCCACGGTTTGCACAAGATAGTCATAATGTTTGACTTGGATTGGTCTTAGATGGATTTAATCCTTTCGATAATATGAGTACTTTAAATAGCATATGGCCGGTGATTGTAGTCCCATACAATTTACCTCCACGAAAGTGTATCAAGGGGCCTTTTATGTTGTTATCTTTGCTTATTCCAAGACCTAATGCTCCTGGTAAGGACATCGATGTATACATGCAACCATTAATTGATAACTTAAATGATCTTTGTGAATTTGGATTACAAACTTTCGATGTTGTTGAAGGCGAAACATTTATAATGTATGATGCTGTTTTGTGGACTATAAATGATTTCCCAACTTATGGGAATTTTTCTGGGTGGAGTACTAAAGGGTATATGGCTTGTCCTGTGTGCAACCATCAAACATATTCAATGAGGATACGAAGTAAAATATGTTGTACGGGTCATAATTGTTACTTAGAACATGGGCATAGATGGCTAAGAAGTAAACTGTTTAATGGCAAAGTAGAATTGAGAGAAGCTCCGATGCAGTTTTCCGGTGATGATATTGTTTACCAGCTATCACATTTGGGTGACATTACACTGAGCATGTTGGCCCCTGAATTTTTTTTATTTGATTAAGCGTTATTAGAATAATTTTGGGGTCTTGATAGATTAATGTATGTTGGAGCAAATTAGCATGTTAATGTTAATGGGATTTTGTAACATTGGTGAATTGAATTAAAGTTAAAGTGATAAGTTGCATAAGGGGGCATTATGGGAAGATCACTTAAGCATTTAAGTTGCAAGGCTAATAAGTAAGGGTAAGTTGGACATTTCAGCATCACTAAAGGTTTAAAAGGCAAGAGAAATGGGTGTAAGAGAGCCAAAAACGAAAATTAAAAGGAAAGAAGAGGGAGAGTGTCGTATAAGGACAAGAGAGGGAGGAAAAGGAGAAAAAGCTAGGGTTCTTCATTTCTTGGTGTTCAAGGGGGTTTTTGAAGTTGATTCAAGAAGGAAAAAGAGAGAGGAAGGTTAAAGCTTCCATTAGAGCCAAGAAATCCTTTGGTTAGTGGAGATTCAAGGTAAGTTGTGTTTTCAATATTTGGATTTTTTGGAAGGGTTTTGGTTCAAAGAGCTTAGGAAATGTATGGGTATAAGTATCCTAGGATCAATTTCATGCATTTGGGTCTTTAGGTTTTCTAATTTGAATTCTATTGATTTGGGTTCTTGTCAATGGTGAAGAAAATCAAGGGAGACAAGAGGAGCAAGAAGAGGGACCTCCTTGAGCAAGTTGTCAAGCAAGGAAACTAAGGTGGGTTACATTTTTATACTTGAGTTAACAAACTATAAATGTTCTTCAAATAAATGGAATTAATGATTTTTCCAATTACCTCATAAATGAGCATTTATTATTCGTTAAATGATTGAGAATTTGCCCTATGTTGTTGTTGTGTGTGAATTTTGGAAATAAATTCTAATTGCTTTGCAATTATTGTATTTGTTGCTTTTGATTGAGTTGAAAAATGGTTTTTATGTTTGGTATAGGAATGTGGTTGTTGAATTGTGAAATGATGATGGGAATGCATATGAAACATGTCAGGTTCATGAAAAACAAGCTTTCAAAAATGTGCCATTTGGGCAAAATATTTTCAGTTCATGAATTACATGTTATATGGGTTTGGTGTAGTCCATCTAAGAATTTTCACGTGCACGTTGACCAAGTCAAGGCTTCTCCCGCCTGCCCGCTAGTGGTACGGAGCTCCTTTATGGACTTCCTCATGTTTACGACTACACAAGGTCATTATATGGAATTGTGTAGTTCGTCATGTTTATGGTCCTGCCCAAACCATTGTGATGTGTTTATGTGTTAACATGTGTTAACAAGTTTGAGGAATGCTTGACTTATGTGAATTGTGAATTGGTTTGACAAAGTTGAAAAATATATGTTTTAAGGATTTTTGTGAGAAATTGCTATGGTCATGAATGTTTTAATGGTTTTTGCTTATTATCGATTATAAATGTGTTACCTATAAGCGTTAAGCTCACCCCCACTCCTTCCCACTCGCAAATGATGAGCAAGTTAGCGAGTGATCGAGATGAGCATCAAGGCATCACTCCATTTTGCACTTTTGTTCTTTTGAAGTTAGAATTTGTAAAACAATGCTTTAGTTGCATTTTAAGAAATTATTGTTTTGCAAAGCTTCTATTTTGGATTATGATGTAATTGTGGCTCGAAATGCCCACTAAAGCGTTGTAAACTCTTATCTTTTGATGGGAATGAAATACATATGCATTATGTTTGTTTATGGCTTTTCAAGTTTTTACATTGCTATTTTCAATTTTCATAAGGGTAGGAATTGTGTTCTGAATTCAAGAGGAAATCTAGAATAATCTGGGTAAAATTGGTAAAATTGTCTTCTTGGAAGTTGTAGATGATCTTTCTAGCTTTCCAACGATATAAAGTTTGTAATTTTTGAATATCGGAATGGAAAGATATGATTGTTACAAGTTATGATGCTGCATAGGATTTGGTGTATGTGATAGCTCTAGTAAATGATAGGAAACTATGGTTTTGATGAACCAAATGAGTTGGGAATTGAGAATGTTGTGAGATAAATTTGGTGTTTCAGTTGTTATGAAGTGTTTTGGCACTAGAAGAGTTAGATTTGGGAAGATTTTGAGTAAATATGAAGTTAGATTGGATGTAGGAAGGTTTGGAAGGGCTTTGGAGGGGTTTGGGGAATGGACCTTCTCGGGTGTAAAAACACCTCTAGGCCAGTGCCAAATTGGCTCTTAAACCCGATACATGTTCGTTAAACAGACATGGATGTTCGTTAAACGGACATCCATGGGACAGCTTCAGGAAATTGTGATTTTTGACCTTTTGGAGGCAGAATCTGACTTGTGGTCTTCATGAAAGTTTTACATCTTGAAGTCTTCTTTCAATTGGTCCAATAATGAGCTCAATTCGACATTTGTAGAAAAATTTATGGCAATTGCGCCAAGATAGGTACAAATTGATTGAAGGTATAAGCATGTTCGATTGTTTCGGGCATAACTTCCTCATCCGACCTCCAAATGAAATGATTCTTAAAGCAATGGGTTCCTAACATCTTTTTCTATCTCTCAATGAAAAATAGTATCTTTTGGAGTTGTTTTTAGAAAGTTTGCATTAGAGTAAGTGAGAGGTCGGTTGGGAGAGCATAATTGGGGTATGAACACACTTAGACTTTTTAAGCATATCTTGATCTATAGAGCTCCGATTAAGATGATTCTTGCTTCAAAACAAACTAGAGACTTAGAGCTACAATTTCTTTGAAGAAGTCAAATTGAAATTCTGGTTTAAAGTTTCCCAAAATCTGTTCTTAATTAGGAGAAATGAGTTTGATTATGGTGATTGATTTGTATAGGCAGCCATTGAGTAAATTGTGAGCAAATTTTTGGGATGTTATGAGAATGAAGATGAACTGATGATGGCTAATGGGGGTTCAATGCAATAACCCTTCAAGGTAATATGCATGCTCACGTTTCATGATTTTCGCAAGAGATTAGGTTTCGGAATCAAACGAGATCCAACATGAGTGGTATCAGAGCAAGAGTTGGATTCCAAAACGGGATCGAACATAGGTCGACTCATAGTACGCTCTAGATTAGCATTTGCTTCCAAGTTCTGGAAGTATCTGAATGCAGACGTTTATCCTACACATCCAAATTATTCAGTATACGCATTGCACTCACATATTATTAACTTTGCGCAATTATAAGCATTTATTTATACACTAATGTGTATATGGACTATGTACAATGCATGCTCAATGACAATCTTCTTAGTTATCATATTCCAGCATAGTCAACATTTTCAACTTAAATCCAATGACCCCACTAATAAATTAAGTCACAGCCATGCAACATAAACTCATAGCTGTGCAAGAGTCACGGGCGTGCAACAGAAACTCACGCCTGTGCACACCAACGAAAATAAATCACGGCCTTAAGACTTCAACGCACGACCATGCACACCAAAACAGACTAGTCCCACATTTTTCACTCAATCTCTCCCAAATGATTTCAGATGGCTAAGATTTTTGGTAGAGAGGTAGAGCAATGTGTTTTAAGTACATTTGTTAAAATCCCATGTCACTTGGAGGTGAGGAGAAGGGGATATTGTCAAAAGATCGAAGGATGTTGTGTTAGCCTCCAGCCTTAGAAGTCGAGATCATGTATGAGCATGATCGCGAGTTTCACTCAATGTCGCGATCGTGCAAGCCTTTAGAAGAAAGTCACATCGTTTTGAAGCACGATTGCACTTTCCCTCTTCCTCTTCCAAAGACTGCATGATCGTGATTCTTCTTCTCCTTCCGAACCTCTGCATTTTCTTCTTCTTTCTTTTTCTTCTTTTCTTTCACTTAAACCATTTCTCACTTATTTCAACCTCCATTTTCTACTTCCATTTAACTCAAATCATCCACAAACAAAGCCAAAATCCATTACTTCTCATATTCTTCATTTCTGCGTTTTCTCCACTTATGCATTTCTTCTTTCTTTTTCTGCATATTCATTTTATGCATTCTCCTTGTTTTCTTCCTCTAACTTTCATTTTCGACTCTTATATCAACTCAACTCATTATTAAACAAATTAAAAACCATAATTAACACCAAATATAAAAAATATCTCATATGTTTCTTCATTTTCTTTATTGCTGCACTTTTTCATCTATTGTACATTTTCCATTTTCTTCTCTAACTCCCATTTTTATCATTCTTTCTCATATATAGACATTACCTTACACCTATTTCTTATTTCTAAACCTATTTTTGTTCATCTGTAATAACACTCAGAAATTTGCGTGAACAACGATGATGGCCAATATACATGTATCTCAACAGTAACAAAATAGAGCAAACATCTTTCATATCTCGAGAAATTTCTGCATTCTTTTTATACACGGTTTCGTTGATCTTTCAACTCTACAATTCATTTTAATATCACCTCATAACATTTTTTTATCATCAAATTTGAGAAATCAACACATGTTTTATACTGTGGATTTTCACTCACGTTTCAGCACATGTACATTTTCATTTTATAACTTTAATGTATAAATAACATAATGCATGTTTCATCTTATACAATAATGAAAAACGATAAAATTCTTACTTGTCTAAGCTCCAAAACCTTCGAGATCTCATGAACCCTAGCTTTCCAATAATACTCAATCATCAACAGTTAAGAGTTGTAGGGTTAGGTATTTCGGTTATAGTGAAGAAGATAACAAAAAGAGGTAGCAAGCTAAAAATGAGAGCAAAGCTTGCTTTGCGAGGATGAGAAATCTCTGAAAGAAATGAAGCTTCCAGAAGATAAAGGAAAATCTCGAAGAAAATATTTTAAGACAAGAATAAATAGTAGCTGGATCTTTCAAGTTTAAAAGAACGTGTGTTTAAGAATTGGACACTTGTCCAAATTCTAAGGCTTTAACTAGTTTCTCATTTAACTAGTTCAATCTTCTCCGATTTTTACTCCATTTTGCCTCTAAATTTTCAATATCATTTGTCAAAAATCCCAAAGTCACCCATACAATTTTCCACTATCATTTAACTCTCATTTCTATTTCCATTCATCAATTTATTCGCCATTTGGCATTTTTCCTAGGCCAATAATATTCAACATTTTTGAAATTTATTCCTAGAATTCACCAAAAATCAAAATCACCAAACACTCTTCCCAATTAATTTTTCAATATATATAAACCACAATTCTCAATTAAATCACCTTTCACATGTATAAGTTAATTATACCCGAAATGTTAATGAATGCATGTACAATCATTTTAATGTGCGCAAAAATTTAAATTCACGTGTGCGTATGCTAACAGTATGGATGAGTATGAAAATGCATTTTTCTTAATCTCTCATTGATCTCACATGTACTGTATTTTTTGGATTCTAACTCTTAATAGGAGAACGGGATGTTACATTTCTCCCCTCCTTAATAAATTTCGTCATCGAAATTCTTATCTGATTGATCAGGAAGGTAGGGGGTATTGTTTCCTCAAGTACTCCTCCGTTTTCCATTTAACTTTATCACTCGAATAATTTCGTCTAATTGACCATAGTCAATGTAATTAATCCTTCCTCAAATCATTTCTTTAGATATCACACTATCTTAACAGTTTCCTCAATATAATTCAAGTAACTCAAAATTTTCACTTCACAAGTCGACAATACATCTTTGTCTGATCATATCATTATTTCTTAGCATATTCACATATCACATATTATGAATCTAAGACGTCTTTTATCAGTAACACTAACTCGTAATAATTTCGTACAGACCAATTCATATCGGGCTTATCTTATCCTTTCTCCAAATCTGAGCACACTTTACCAAGATGGTACTCACAAAAACAATTCATCTTTCCTTTGATAATTCACTTCTCTTCAGTGTTAATACACTCAACTCTTATGTCTTTCACACTATATTCCATAACTTCGATATTGATCCACCAAATTCATTCGTCTTTCTTGAGTCACTTACTTTCTATTATAGATTCATTTCACTCATTACAGTATCTCGAATCAATTATGGTCTTCAACCATTTTTAGTCCTGCTTTATTTCAATGTAAAGGCGAACAACTCTTTTTGTCGTATAATGCTTCATACAATATTCTAATGATATCACTATGATAATGATTGTTATGCATAAAGTCACTTAGAACTATACTTTGATCTCATGTTCCTATAAACTCCAAAATATAAGCTTTAAGCATATCTCCAACAATTAAGATTGTTGGCAACTTATACATGTAGTTACTTGCTTCTACTTCCTTAGTCGTCAAATGCTATTTCAGTGTATTCCTATTTTAGGTCGTTAATTGTGCTTTCTTTAGTAATCTCTTTGCTCAATCATCTTTATTGAATACATATTCTTCTTATTTCAACCACAAAGTAACATTTTTCCTATTCTAACTCAAAATTCAAATTCATTTTTAATTCCTCAATAAGATTCATAATTCTGGATCCTCAATTTGGGCTTTGTTAATCTTTTCATACAAACTAATTTTAAATTTCAATGCATCAGATTACAACACTAACTTTACTGGGAAATACTCATTTGTACATCATAATCTTCCAGTAACTCTATCCATTGTCTCAGTCTCATTTTCATTTCTTTCAAACTCAATAATTATCTCATACTTTAATAATCCGTATAAAATAAAAATTGTTTCACTGTACTTATAATGTCTCCAAGCTCTCAATGCAATTACTATTGCAACAAATTCTAAATCATGTATCAAAATTCAGCTCATAAGGCTTAAACTGTCTCCATGCATAAGAAATCACTTGATTATGTTGCATTAGACTTCATCCTAATTTCTGATGTGAAACTTCACTACATACGACATAATCTCCAAAACAAAATGATATAATTACATCGGTGTTATAATTCATCAAGGATTCTTTTTACATTCATCAGTCCATATAATTTACACGTTTTCCCTCAGGCATTTTCGTCAAAGGACTAAGATCAGTAAAAACTTGTTGGGTCCCGGAAATTTTTCTTTTATTTCATTTTATTTCATTTTATTTTATTTATTTATTTGTTATCCTTTTGTTAATTGTTTTAATTTTGCTTTAAATTGTTTTAA
>JAOSBP010161277.1:0-128683 GCA_027563825.1 Erythroxylum mucronatum
GGTCATAATTTTCGTACTTGTGAGGCCGAATTGTTAGATTCAGACTAATTATTGTAATTTAATTGATCTATGAATCTTAAAATTTGGTTGAATTAAGCGTGTTAAAAGGTGAGGTGGTCTGAAAAGTGTCCAGCTCGCTTGGGTGTCCAGCTCGCTTGTGGGGTACGTTACTAAGATCGGTAATAATTCTATCTAAATACTTTACTAGATTCTTGCTAGTATGATATTAGCACAGTCCTTTTACGTTTAATATAAAGATTCGTAGTTTGAAGTCTGCTGCAATAAGATAGACTGTGATTCCAAGAAAGTCTAGCGTATTTGAGCTAGTCCACGTATCTAGTATTAAGGAGAATAGACCATTAGATTAGATATTTCGAGCTAGTATACGGATGATCTAGGCCTTTGATTTATTATATAGTTTGTCAATCTCCGTCCTGACTATATGTGGTGAAAGCCTTAGTAATATGACCTTAGTAATACCATCCACAAGCGTCTTAAAGCTTTTAGAGTCAGGCAAGCGTAGTGGGAAGGCATTTTAAACGATTAACCGGGTAACATTTCGCCTATAATTAGCTACTGTTATAGCTGAATTCTGCTTGTATGATTGAGCGCTCTAGTTCAATTCAAGACTAGATAATGCAGGCCTTTTCCTGCTGGTAAATGTCATCTGATCAGAACCGACGTTCAGACCTTAACTAATGCGTTTTGAGTCGTGCCAGGCATTGATTTCATCAAGCTGTTTCTTGTGATTGTTCTTGTAGTGGCGTACAAGATTCGAAAGATTCCAGTTCTATAGTGGAATAACTGGTTGATAGCTTTTGCAATGTTTGCCTAAGCATTTTAACCTAACCTCACGTGATGTTTTCGTAGGATTTAATGGCAATAGCTCAGTTGAAAATAGGTTGTTCTGTATCAGCTAATGATTAGTATATGTAGAACCCTCTAGAACAAAGTCAGGCTGATTTGGATCCTTATTATTGATACTGCTAGATGGTGACTGTGACTGTGACTGTTCCATTGTTACTAGTCATTTCTGGTCAGTACAGCCTTAGCTGTATAGCAAGGAGAGTGCAAGGAAGATAACAGAACGGCTTTTCTTTCTGTAACTCTCTCTTCTATGAAATATCCAATCAACCTGTTCTATTGGTTGGCAATAGCATCCTCTCCCAAGCAGATTTCATCAAGCTTCTTGATGAGGTTGTCCATTATAGGGGAAGAAATCAGGCTCTGAGCAGAATAGTAATCCAGTGCCATCTGCGTATTAATATCTTCCCACTGTTTTCGTGCCGTGGAGGCATCAAAGGCGTAGGCATCCTCTCTTGCAAGAGTATGAGAACTGCTCAAACGAGCCTTTCCATTGAACCTTGTCAAAAAATGCTGACGTCGTTCCTGGTCTACTTTCTGCAAGTTCCGCAACACCCTAGCGGCGTAGGGTGCAAATCCTCGCATAAGCTGACCACTCTCGTTGATCCGTGGAGTGTCAGGGATAGCGCTCTCATATACACTATGAATCGCCTCTACAGCCTCGCGTGGCTGTGTGAACGCCTTGTTCGCCAAAGCAGTCAGTGCAGCCCTAAAGAAGGGCTGGGCGAACCTCCATCTCAGCGACAGATGATGCCGCTGCAGAGCAGAGAAAATGATGCGCATATTAGAACAGTCCTCTTCCGAGGCAGAGAATCCAGAGCCAGGCCAGCACACCTCCATCTCAGCGAGCAGCTGAGCTGTGTTGAATTCTCCAGCAAAGAAGTTTGGGCTTTTCTCGATGAAAGCAGAAACCAGTGGATACTTCTCGTCGCTTGACTCTTTGCTGGCTGTTTTCAATGCCTCTATTGCCTCTTTTACAGCAGTCAGGTTCTCCTGATGCTCACGAACCATCTCGGTATTGATGGCAAGCCAGTCTAGTAGACTGTAAACGTCGAGAACCTCATTGTGTGAGAGTCGCTGAGAGACGTCTGGAGGGGTCCAGGCAGGTTCATATGCGATTCTTCTTTTGTGTTCTTTGATTCTCTCGAGAATGTTCTGCTTGATGAGTTTCTTTTGCCTTGCGTGCTAGAGAGCTGGATTGACATCCGCCAAGAACTCTGGAAAGTAGAAGACTTCACTAGCTGGCACATTCCTGCCAGATAGAAAGCCACTCTCGCGTGTAACCAAAGCAGTCATATATATATTATTCTCTCCAGCACAGAGGTTTACTCCAACGAAGCAAACCTCTTGCTCGAGAGCGTCCAGGACCGAGTCCGAGTCACCCGCAGGCATAGGCCTGTGGGTCCAAAGGCCAACAATCATGTGCTCCAGCAGGTCAGCTGCAAGTGGAACTGATGATTTGTCTTTATCACCAAGCGTGAGTCTATCCGCAACTGGTCTAGAAGGTTGCGTATTGGAACGTTTCCTATCGTACGCCCAAACGACTTGGTCAAGGACTCGGTTCTTGGACAGGTATCTCATCTTCTGGCGACCTGTCGTTCTCAGAATCACTGGCTCTGGTTCTTGTTGTTGAACAATTTGTCCGGCGGCATGCGTTGCTGCAGAAGCAGCAGGTTCTCCTGATTGCGAACTCGGAGCGCCTGATGCAGCTAGTTGATAAACATTACCAGCGTATTGGGGAGGGGAGGTTTGTGTCGGAACGTTTGTTGGGGTATGGTGAGAAGCATCTGCTGTTACCTGGCGTATGCTCGTAGCGTCCTCCGGTGTAATTGAAGTACTTTGGATAACTCTTGCTGGCATCGAAGGTATGCGGGGTCCGGTGTTTGCAGAGCTCATGGATTCCTGACGGACTGCTGTCAACGATGGTAAGGAAGGGACTAGATTAGAGGTAGGGGTCATCCGCTGCCGCGACGTGCTTGTCGAAACACTGATATTTTCAGATTCTTGCTGAAGATTTGTATCTGTGTTTGGTGGCACCTTATTTGGCGTGTTGGTGCTATCTTTAGTAGCAACAGCTCCGTGATTGCTCACCAACCGAGCGTCGCTATCTTCGGTTAGATCTATCAGCATAGTTTCTTCTGCAGGTCCCAGGCCATCTGGAACATTCACATCAAGAAATTCCATGTTGATGATCTGCTCTACGGTCATTTAGGTCATCGCTGTAGCTTGCGCACGGCTGTCTTGGTTTTCCCTCTCATGGACAACATGTGTGACTAGTTGTTTTGGCTGAGGTACGATCAATGTGAGGCTTTAGGAAGAATCACCGACAAAACTAGGCTCTTCACCCAAGCGGCCGATAGATTTTTGCATTGTGGTGACCACTGAGCTGTCACGAGAGTCGGATTGCTCGCTAGGTCGAGGAAGATGAACAGGCGTTGCGGTGCGCTGTAGCACGTCTTCTCCCACTAACAGATCGATTAGCGTCTTTCATGTGTCGTAGAGTGAAAAGGTCTTACTCGTTTTTGTTACAGGGCAGAAAGCGAATGAAAGATCCCCTTTCGCAGAACCGGGTACGAGCTCACTAGTCACTTGGGAGAGTGCGTTGGTATCTTGTAGAAGCGTAACCTGCTGATTGATGGTTTAGCTAATATGTGCTTGACCCCATCCAGCGCTATGATGCCTTACTTGTGCAAGCGATTGAGGACAAACAGGGCCTTGGCTCGCGGGTTTCCCTTGATCTCGTGTATTTGGAGATTGAGCAGGAGAAGGCGTTGTACGCGGAGTTTCACGTTTACCTTTCATGGTTAAAATTATATATATAATCTGCTGCCTGTTTTTGGGGCTCAAGGTTGAGTACATGTCGGCCATGGTTTGTGATGGAGTGGTGTACAGCGAATCTGAAGCTGGAAATCTCATGTGCATAGTTGTGCTTGCAGTCTCCTGTCTATCCAGTGCTATCTTTTGGAAAGAGATGGCGGGCTGACTGTCATTGCCTTTTTCCAGACGATTCTCCCTTGATGGCCCTCTGTGCTGCGGTGTAGTAGTCGCCAGAATTTCTTTGGGTGCAAGCTCGGCTCCACGGCTAAGAGAAACATCCGAGATCCTAGGCCATTTCTTTTGCCATTGCAGCTGGCTCGTTTCAATTGACCGGACCACTGCACAAGATCTGTTAAAGAAGGTTACACAATAGGCCGTTCAAATGACCAAACACACACTGTTTTTACCCTGTAGTTTGCTTCTTCTCTTTCTCCAGGTAATCAATCAACCACCCATTCAGTTCATTCCCCTTTCAATGCTTTAACAAGATCTACTGGGAGTATTGAAGGATATCTGTGCATCATGATGTAGCCCGTAGTATCGATGTGGCTGTGGAAGTAGGGCTTGTTCAAGTTTTTCCCCATGAAGTTTCTGGGCTCGCTGAGAGTGACTCTGGGGGAGCAATGCGTGTGATAGCAGATGATTAGGCGGCTGATATGAGTATCCTTGGCCTTGTGACTGCTGCAAATACGCTGACTGGAAAGGCGAGTACTCCTGGGAGTTTGCTTGATACTCCTGACGCGACTGATGCGGCAGAGGTGGGTAAGGCAACGAATAGCCCGGTGAGTGCGGCAGGGAGGGCGGCAGCTCCAGCCGCTGTAGCTGAGGAAACGAGTATCTTTGGAATTGTGAAAGCATTGGAAGGAGAATGAACTGAATAGGTGATTGATTGACTATCTAGAGAAGACAAAAAAGCAAACAACAGGGCAAAAACAGTGTGGGTCTGGGCACGTGAACAGCCTGTTGTGTAACGTTCTCAATAGATCCACTCTGGTTGAAAGTTTGTAAGTACTTGGTAAGTCACTAGGGGAACATGACTTGCAATCTGTCATGTCCCAGAACACTTGGGTTCGTTCTTAGAGAGACATGAGAAGCAGCAAAGCCAGCTAAGTAATTTTACCATTTTGCATGTAGGTGACGCCTGAGTGAAAGTGGGCTTTGGCCGTTTTGGTTGATATTCTTGAAGTCGCGTAATTCTTTTAATTGGCTATTTTACCAAATAGGAGAGAATACTCTTTGAACAGTAAAGCGAAACCGTACCTCTATTTACTGTATACAGAAGCGATAACTTCTTGGTAGTGGCGGTGGATATGAAAGAGACATCTAAAAGTTGACAGAGCAACAAGGGGTTTCAGGATTAAAGCCCCCCTTTCCCTTGAGCAGCAGATTTCGGGCACATTTGGCACGTGGGGATGCATTCCAGCCCCAGAACAATCTTTTGAGAACTTGCTCCCTTAATAAGCCTTCTATAACCTCAACCCGTGGAGATGGAGACGCCTATCACATCTTGGTCATATTATGGTTACTAGATACCCACATCACTCCCAGCGTGGGTGCAAGGAAGCAGCTTATTCAGCAAAAGCAGAGCTAAAAGCTCTTCCTACTACGAGTGCATTTTAACATTACCCATAGGTCACAATCTAATGCAGCATGATGGTATGAAAGGCTGGCTAGAGTGAAAACACGAGGACATTATCATGTCGATTGCCAATCCGCAGGCGCCGCCAGGCAACAGACTACTTACTTTGGATAGTCCTTGACATGATAATTCTTCAGACGCACGAATTGGTCAAAGCCAAACTTACTCAAGGTTTGACCCTTGCCAGAGTCCTTCCAGCCTGTCCAAGCCAGATCCTGAGTCGTGTTAGCAATGTACCGTGCTCAGAACAGAAGAAGCTCACCGGGCTAGGGTAGTCTGCCCTGTTGACAAAGACTGTGCCAGCTTCCACGTCAGCTGCAAGCCTGTGCCCTTGCTCGACGTCTTTGGTCCAGATGCTGGCGGTCAGACCATACTGGCTGTCGTTCATCAGCCTGACTGCTTCCTCATCTGACTGGACCTTCATAATTGGTACGACTGGTCCAAATGTTTCTTCCTTCATCACCTCCATATCATGCGTGCAGCCTGATAGCACGACCGGTGCAACATAGTTGCCGTCTGGAGGCGGCGAAGTGAAAGTTGCATTTGCTGGGGTGACATCTTTGGCTCCCTTGCCGAGTGCATCCTTGACTTGTGCGGCGATGGTCTCCACGGCGCGCTTTGACACGACGGGGCCTACATTAGTGTCCTTGCTCTGAGGATCTCCCAGCTTGTAGCCTTTGAGCTCTTCTTGAACGGCAGCAACAAAGTCGTCATGAATCTTGGCATCAACATAGACTCGCTCTAGGCTGCAGCAGCTTTGTCCGGAATTGAAAACCGCTCCATCCACAATTTCAGAGGCTGCCCATTTCGGGTCAACATCACCTCGCACGTAGGCTGGGTCATTGCCTCCAAGCTCAAGTCCCACTCGCGTGTGTACTCTCTCTGCAGCAAGCTTCTGTACCGCCAGACCGCCAGCCACGGAACCGGTAAAGCATATCAGCTGAAATTCAGGAGCTCGAATGAGCTTCTCCATACGCTCAAAGGAGCCACAGTGGACCACCTGGACAGCATCTGCAGGCACACCTGCATCAATAAGTATTCGTTGAGCTTGTTCAGCAGATGTAGGAGTCTGAGGAGAAGGCTTGATGACGACTGAATTCCCTGCCAGGATCGCCGGGAAGAGCGAGTTTGCCAGTGTGAGATAAGGATACTGGGAAATTCTTAGCACATGTCGAGTGTGATGCACTTTACCAAACTTACGTTCCAAGGAAACAGGATCAAGACGGGGCCTAGAGGAACTTTGGAGATATATCTCTTGAAACCAGGCTCGGCGTCGCCTTCGGTATCTTTCAATACCTCGCTCGAGACTTTGAGCATGTAGTCACCTCGAACTGCAGCCGTTGCCACTTCTTTAGCCGTGTAAGAGATGGGACGACCCATCTGGTCCGTCAATTCCTGGGCCAATTCATCCTGCCTCTCGCGCAGAAGCTCCAAGGCTCGCTTGACGATCTTCTGTCGCTCTGCCAGTGAAGTCTTGCTGAAGCTCTCAAAGGCCGCCTTTGCAGTCTTTGGGATGGTGGCAAATTCAGCGTCAGTAGGGCCTTGTCTTGTGACGACAGGCTTGTTCGTAGCAGGTGAAATTGTTGTAATTGTTTCCTGAGACATGATCATAGAATTTTGTATATTTGCATCGGTTGCGAAAAGAGAAGCTCAGAAATGCTAAAGGCGAACCACAGCAACACGTCATTGGTGGCCAGTCTTTTTGCAACCGCAAATCATATCGCGCCCCCCCTTCCAAGTCGCGTTATCTTTCCTTCTACTTCATCTTTTTCATCTCAAACAAGACGCGCAGCCTCTGAAAGCATAATCTGCTGAGTTCCGCCACAGACTCAGCCTTTGACATTTTCCCAGAGTTTTCTTTGCAAATTTATATGCACCCTGCGCCCTTTGAAGCTTCCACAGATAGTCCGGAACCGTCTTCTCTCGTGTCAACCCCTTCCGTCTCCCAATATGGCCACCTCCATGACCATACGTCAACTTCAGCACCCTCATCACCTGGCGATGATGCGGTCGGAGACGGATCTACCAGTGAATGGTCGCTGTCCTCGACAGGCTCGGGAAGTCCCACGGAAGGATATGATACCTGGCTGAGTCCGAGTCGATGGGACGCGCATCAGCCATCAACGCCTGCGGTTGAGGAGGGTTTACATTTCGACGATGAGGATTATGATGCGGATGCTAGAACCAACAAGGACATATCTCCACTTCAATTGATACCAGAAGGCTAGTCTCCCAGTAGATGTCTCATTGTCCACAGACTAACATTTATGGTGCAGAACTGATGTTCCATATCATCTCTCACCTGTCTGCAACCGACTTGCTGACGGTAAAATCGGTGTCGCGGCGATTCTATAACTTGGTCAACTCCCCACACGCGTGGATGGATGCCTTTTCTCGCTTCTTTCCTGGGCCAGAATCTCTACGCGCGAGTGCAGATTTGAATCCGCTTCCATCAGACCACGGTCTACAGCGCTCTGAGCAGCGGGCCTTTACAAGGTTGACCTCGACAACTTCATGGAGCGGAGAATACTTGAGACGCACAAAGCTGTTAAGGTGCATCGTTCGCGGCAAGCCCGCTTTGCCCTTTGCCTGCCCGGCTCCTGGTCGGCCAGACAAGGGAATGGCAACGTTCACTTTTTCGTCGCGTCTTGGCCTGGAGACCAGCAATCTACATGCCGATTGGGGCCAGGCAATGGACAAGCGGAAGCCACAATTCATCTCTGGATGTGCCGGCAGTGGCAAGGTTACCAGCAGTGATCGCAAGGGCAAGTTTGACTCGTGGGGCATTACGGATCGCAATTTGTTTCGCACATTTGCTGCTGAGCATCCGGGGAGCGTACCGTATGGCGGTCTCCACGAAACCATAGTCGGTCTGCCGAACATGATGGATCTAAGCCAAGCTCATGGTATGATTTACGCCGAAGGCACGCCTGGTGGCAACACTTTCTTCCTCGGACATGACGAGAAGCGTGGACGCAACTTGGCTTCATTCTCAGGTTCCGACAAGTGGGATATTGGTATGCCTGGCGTTGACCACGCTCGCCAATGCACCTGCAGCGTCTGGATCGCAAAGTCATCTACCGTGCCTCGCATGTCGGCGGGAATGATAGGCATGCTGTCTGGATCGTCGAGTGGCATTGTATCTGCATATAGCCTTGGGCCAGCTGCAAAGCGTGATCAGCGTTTTGAGCGTGGTGAGCTGACCACGCGATGGATGCTCAGCCCCGGTGTTCCCATTGTTGCCTTGACTGTTGACGAGGACCTGAATGATGGACGTTTTGCCAGCAAGCGTGTTTTGGCGGTCGCTCTCAATGCTTTGGGCGAACTGTTCTACCTGACAGAGCTTCCAACACAGCATCTTGGGTTAAGACGACCTCACGAGCAAAGCACTCCAGCTGAATTATCAGCTTATCGCGAAGAATGCGCATGGCGAGCCGGATCGACGTGCAACTGGCAGCTGATTCCGCGCACCGCTCGTGCAGTGAAGCAAGACTTGATCTTCGATCAGGATGCGCCATCATTTCTCCCTAATGCTTTCTGGACTCGCAAAGACCACGAGAATGCAGGCTCTCAGAAAGAGCTCCGTGATATCAAGCATTGGCTGAAGGCTACACCAGCCTTGTTGCAGTCCACATTCAACGGCTGGAACATGCAGCGTCGCCTTGAGGTCGACTTTGGAGGGGATGACAATCGAGGCGCGGGAGAGCACCTTGTTGTCATCGATTCTGGATCTGCAGCTGTCAACTCTAATCCAGGACAATCAGCAACTCTGACTCGCTACTCTCGCTGTAACCTGGCCCACAGTGGCGTTGGAGAGCCTGTGTACGAATGGCGAGAATCGAGCTTCTCTTTTTCAAAATATAAAGCGGTGACTGTTGGTGTCACAGCACTTGACCAGTCTCTTTATGCAACGACTACCGAAGCTGAAGATTTGATTCTAGGCCAGAGCCGTGATGCAAAAGACGTGGCTCGTACGTCTGGAGAAGGTGCTCAAGCTCAAAAGATGCCAGGCCAACGTGCGCGTCTCTTTGCGGCAGGGACCGGTGCTGGATCGATTTTTGTGTGGAACATGAGATCGGCCACGTCCGGATCAGCAGCCTTGGTCCACCGTATTGAGCCAGTCCGCATCATCCACACTCAGTCCCCTGGCATCACTGCGCTGGCCTTGTCTTCGTTGATCTTGGTGCATGGCGGAGCAGAAGGGCTTATCCAAGCTTGGGATCCCCTTGGGTCTTCGCTGGAGCCTCTCCGCACCTTGACTTCACAGAGGTCGATCAACAACAGGCGCCGACTTGTTCTAGCCGCTCGCCAGAACCCCGAAATGCACCTCGGCTGGACTGGCGCAGCTCACTTTGCAGCCACCAACATCTGCCTGGACCCAGACCCAACGGTGCTGCGTGGCGTCGCTGCTGTCGGTGGCTTCCTGAGATATTGGAGCTACAGTTCAGCATCTCCATCGGACGAAATGTCCAAGGCGGAAAAGCGAAAGCTGAAGCGCGGTAGCAGAGGCTACAATCCTACCCTGGGAGAGAATTTTGTGGGTATCCGCCGTGTTGGACTCAAAGGCTTTGTCAACCAAGAGCTGCGTCTGAGGGAGTTGGAGCGAAAAGAGGACAAGGCATACGAAAAGGAACAACGCCGTGTTGCTGGTCGCTTCGGACTCAATCTCCTGGGCAACGATGCCAGTGATGAGGAGCTCTTGGCATACGCCAAGCTCTTGAGTCAAGAAGAGGACCAGCGCCGCGCTCTACGTGAAGCGCAGGAGCGATTGGAGCTAGACACCAGCCCCGAATCTTTGGAAGCCCACCTGTCGACATTGAGCGTGGAAGAACAGCAAAAATGGAAATTTGCCTCATGCGAAGAGCGGCGGGAGCTTTTCTTGTCGAGCAGCCGTGCATCGCCATTTCTCATGGCTGACAGAGCTTCTTCCGTGTCGACAGACGATGATTTGAGTAGAGCCCTTGATTTGAGCCTTCAAGAGGACGCACAGCACACTCCACGTGCAGCCACCCCAGAGGCGTCCGCCAGCAAGCATGCCGGCACCGAAGACGCCGAGATGGCCGAAGCAATACGCCTGAGCCTGGCAGCCAGCCAGAAGCAGTCTCCAAGTCCCACTTCCAGCGTGCCACTATCTCATCTGGCATCGCCTTCCCACGGTTCCATTGCTGCACCTCCTGAGGAAGACGATTTGGAGCGCGCGATTCGCCTTAGCCTGGAAGAAAGCGGGCTGCCAACAACCCCAGAGACTAGCATATCGTCCCCTGGGCTAAGCACCAATAGCGAGCGTCGTATATCAGTTCCATTGGATGACGACGAAGAGTTTCCCAGTCTGGGGGCATCTTCTCCCGCTGGAGGCTTTTCGCCTTCTGAAAAGATGCGTGCTGCATCAGATTCGCCATGGGGAAAGGGCAAGCGCAAAATGTAGCGCTTGCAATTTGTCGTTGAACTTGATAAACTGTTCTGCATTTAGATAGTTGTTTAATGTGATTATTGCTTTTGATAAAGAGCTTCTTTTCTCTTAGTGTGTGGTCTGATGCAATGAACACATGGCGGTAATTTGGCATCTTAGACACCAATAACAACGGGGTGGGACTGTCCGCACAAATGACTCAGAGACACTCCAATCCCATATGAATTTCTCCCAAGTCGCCCATGGGAGAAAGCAAAAATCTGAACTCGAGTGTTGGGATCGGCTGCCAAAGACCCCAACTAATAGATCTTATACCGCATCATGGTGGCGGACGGGAGGCGGCAGGACGGCAGCATCCGCCCGCATCGTACGCCGTCTTGAGTCAGTAGTCTGACAGTCTGTCGGGCCCGCCCACTTGTCAGATGAGTCGTAGGCACGAGTCAGGCACAAAGGCCATGCAGCTGGGGCTCTCTTCTGAGTGATGAGTTTCGCAGATATCGATATGATAGGTGCGGTTGATGTTCCATCCAGTATTGAGCCGTAAGGGAGCAGGATCTTTCTCCTATCATTTCTCCGTTGACTCGATGGCCTTCCTCTCGTTACTCTGAATGGCCACGAACAGCTCTCCAACAGATTGACCCGAAGCCAACGATTAGTTTCTCTCTATTCGTCGCTGCGCGTGTTTCTCGGTGATCTTCTCATGAGCCACCGAAGATTGAATGAGGCGGGACATGGTCGCTTTCGTTGGTATAGTCCCATGGCAAAATGTGGGCGTACAGCCGAAAGAAATTCGTGAAACGTGTATCCCAGCTCGCCATCGAAACATGTCTTTGTGCTGAATGTAATACTGCCCTGATACAAGTCAGAGTTTGGGCAAACGGTGCGTAAGGGTCAGTTTGAGGGCGAAGGTGATGCTAGAGCATTGCAGTTGACCTTTTTTGCAGTAGTGGCTGTGGCTTGGCAGGGCCGGCGCTACCAGATCAGCTCAAGCTCACAATATCTAATAGAGATAAGGGCACCATCAGGAACAAGAGCATATTCAAGTTTTTATTCTTGTTTTCATTTTTCTTATAATTACATTACGAAAATTCTGGTAGTGTTGGGTATTTTCACAATCTAATCCACGAGTACGCCTCAGGTCGAAATGCTGTTGTTGAGCCAGATGGAGTATATGATGATGCCCACAGTGTACAACGACACCAGGGTAAAGCGAACAAACTTCCACGGGCCCCATATTGTGCTCTGCACCGCACGAGACTCTTTCGTTGGCCGGGCCACCCATGTGTCTGGGTCTCGCTCCAGCAGGCTCTCCCGCGGTGCAGCTGTGGGTGGGAACACTGCATACATGAGCGGCACCATCATCGAGACAGTGTACTGAAGCCACAGAACCGGGGGCCAGGCAATGCGTGTGAGCAGAAACTTGAACAGCTCGTGATGTGATTTCAGGTTGTGGTACTGGATCCCTCCTGAAAGAAAATCGTCGCCCAGAGCGCGCACGACAATCATGACAACGCCACTGATACACGCAAGTACAAACACCAGGTGTATCCAGGCATTATTGTCGATAATCATAGCCCGCAGACGGATGTGAAGGGGAGCACGGGTTAGCTTGTCCCGCTCTTGCAGGCGCGCGTTCAGGCTGCCGGTTGGAGTGAAGCCTGCACGCGTACCGCCAAACTTCACAGGGAGTATAAAGGATCGAAAGAATGCTTGCACAAAATCTGCTCCAACATCAGTTTACTTTTTCCCCAAGGTCTGACAGGGTGCTGCTCACAAGGGGAGAGCCATCGCTCAAGTTCACTTTCGTATTCGGCAAGATAAGGATCCCACATGTCCATGAACATACGACCGGCAACAATGGTCATACCTGCATGCGCCCAGTGGCAGATTGACCATGCGCAGACTAGTCTTAGCAGTACAACAAGCTGGAAGTCGTTGGTCCAAAACACAAAAGGACTAGAGGTAAGGATGGCGGCGGGGATAGCGAGAAGAGTGATGCACAGAGGGAGCTGGACAAGTTGTCGCAGGTCAAAAGCCAAGCCTGTAAGCCTTTGCCTGAAGCCAAGATGTTTGCCTCGCTTGCCAAATAGACGAAGATTGAAGAGAGCAGCGGTCTGACAGTGGCCAATAAACTGTGAACGAGTTAGTCTCTGCGATCCCCTCAGAGTCACATGACACTTACCCATCGCGTCCTTTGTTTGATGTGACCAATATAAGAGTTTGGAACACATCCATACTGCAGCGAGGCTGGAACATATGCCGTCTTCCAGCCTGCACCAAGCAGAGTAGCGGAGCAGCAGACATCCTCGGAGATGGACTCAGTAGGGACACCGCCAATACTCTCCAATGCAGCCCTTCGCATAATGTACCCAGAGCCCAGACAGTCGGCATGTCCAAGTGCGTCATGCACAATCTCTGTGATGCCGGCGCACTGGATCATGGTCTGACCCAGAATGTCGTTTGCGGGTATGTCATAAAAGAGCTTTTGAGAGCAAAGATAGTCAGTTGCTGCATATCTCGTAGTAAAAGAAAACATACCTGTGGAGGGCAGACCACAGACATCTTGGGGTCGTTGATGATGTGTGGCAACAGGACCCTCAGCCAATTTGGCTCTGGTATCATGTCGGCATCAAGCCCTGCCAGATATTCGGCTGGCTCTTGAACGAGGAATTGCGGCTCGGCAATAGAAGCAGCCTTCTCATTCAACTGCTGCGCCCTCTGTTCGTGCGCTAATTCATTTATGACCCCCTGGACCGTCGTATTAATCTTTGTCGGCTCAGGCTCCTTGCCCAGGTCAGAGACCGTGATTGAGGAGCTAACCGGCGTTACAAAAGAGGATTCAGGCGTCTCATTACCGTAGGGGTAGGCGGAAAATCGGAGTACATGGTTCAAATTGCCGGCTTTGTAGTCTGGGATGGGCCCCTTCACCCTTGCCGTGTAGAACAGCATGGGATAGAAGGACTGCATGCCCATGACAGCTCTTGCTAGCTCAGGGTTTGCACCGTCATCTGAAACAAAGATGCGCAGCAGATGCAAAGGATAGTCCAGGGCAAGGCACGCCCTGACCGTGTCCAAAATAATGTCATTGTCCTCTCGGCAGGCAGTGACAAATATGTCGACTCTTGGAAGATCTTCGCCCTCCATGGGCTCTTTGGACCGAAATTGTGGTCTCACAGCCAGGACTTTGAGGACATATGGCATTGCATTCGGCACTTTATGGGAAGAAAACTGTCAGACAAATGCCAACACCAAAACACAAAATAGCGAAAGAAACATTGACTCACAGAGCATGATAAGCTCGAGGATGAACAGCAGCCATGTATATGCCGTGCTGGCAGGCAGATTTTGCTGACTTCGAAAGTCACTTCCCGCCACATTGTTGAGGCTGGGCGAGAGGAGGCAGTAGAAACGAAATCCAATATATCCCAGAAGAGTCGCAAGACTGCAGAATGCTGTAAGAGGAACCAGCAGCCACGTGAGATATCTCAATGCCCCCATGATGCTTTGTTGTGAAGAAAGGTGATGGTTCTGGCGAAGACAACCATAAATCAGGACCAGTGATGAGACAGACGCTAGATTATATCGTTTGTTTTCTGCTGGCGATTAATCACATCTCCACCACTCCCGATATCCGGTGGACATCTCGATTACTCTCCATTTTCCGGTCACGATGCGCCACGAACTTTGCGAGCTCTCCATTGGTAAATTGCAGTAAACCAACAGTTATGATTTTAGCGAGGCTTCCTCCACTAATGTCAACGTCAATGACGAGCTCGTATCGCTGGCTGAATCTTTTTGGCCAGACGCCGCGGCACTGGCCATGTCGATCATATCAGCTTGAGATTGGCAGATACTGTTGAGTCAGGTGGTGTGACCTTGCCAGGTTAGATTGCTGAAGCTGGATGACAATTCATGGGCTCAGCTGGCATGGTATCATGTCCCAATCGGCCGAAATGAAAATTCAAAAGCCGGATGCAGCGGAAATGAAAACGAGCACCGTCTTCATCTGTAGACTTGAGTCTTTATGTCGATCACCAGCTGCGCTCAGCAGGTCTGTCATGTATACATGGTTGATTCTTGGCAGTTCGACAAGTGTTTGAACACATGACACCTGCTGGTCAGCTGTCAATCTGCATATCATCAAAGATTCAGCCTGTCAGCACTTGACTGAAGCACACCTGTGCCTGCGAGGCTTCCATCTTCTGACTTCACATTATGTTCTGATGCAGTGCGCCAAGGCCAGCATTCTGCGCTTCATTGCTGCTTTGCGAAGTACCATCGATAATGGGCAATGTCTGACTCGTAGCGCCGCACTAGCGCGTAAGCCACTGATATCTGGTGATCCAGGGGAGGGGGAATTTTAGCGTGCAGAAGAACTGCTATCAAAGCTAATGCGGGCCGTCGACGATCGCACTACAGCCTTGTGGAGAGGGGACAGGCACAACGCTTAGGCCAATTTGCCTCCTCAGAGATGCTGGATCGGTCTGATTAAGTAACTCTGTACATCCGGCTTGATCGAATCAGGTCCTTTTGCGAAAGCGAACAAGGCTAGCCAGAGCTTATCCTTCCCCAGAGGATCAACACCGCAATTTGATCTTTCCATGCCTTCAATGCCGCAGAGCCAACATCTCTGCGGAGGCAATATTGAAAGCCTCAAACGGGTCAAGCGCCGAAACTGGACTTCAGGCTCTTGCAAACTCTCACGCCCGTGGCTTGAGGCTAATAAACGTGCAACATGAATTTCGAGAGTGGCCATCCGGGTGTAGTCTCCGCTCAACAATATATCTGAGGAGCCCCATACCTTTTCGTCGATTCTGCTCCATAGCAGATATTCGTTTTCATTCTACGCTCTTTGTACTGCACACTCACAGAAGACAATCATCTCGATCAGAAAGCAAAGACAAGACGAACCATGTCCATGTCCGCCAAGCTAGTGGCTGCCCTAGGCCTTTTCAGCTCTGCCCTCGCCATCTCAGGCCACGCAACGCCTTACTATGGCGGTGGACAAGGAGGAGCGTGCTCCTTTGACATGTACGATCTCCCTGAGGGCATCTTTGCTGCCTCTGCCACCGATTCGGCTTGGATGAACAGCCAGGCTTGTGGAAGCTGCATGCGCGTCACTGGGCCCAATGGCAAGAGCGTAACGGCTATGGTAATTGCACCGATACCTGCGGTGAGAATCAACTGATGGTCGACAGGTTGTCAACCAGTGCAGCCAGTGTGGCACAAACAATATCGCCCTCGAATCGACTGGCTACGCGGCCATCTCAGTGGCCAAGAACCCGCCTGGCGAAATTGCCGTGCAGTGGGAAAACGTCAATTGCCCAATCACCACCCCGCTGTACATCTCTTCATCTGCAGGCTCGGGTCAGTACTACTACGCAGCTCAGGTGCTCAACGGAACGCAATCGACGGCAGCCATATCTGCGTCAACTGACGGAGGTGTGACGTGGCAGAAGCTGCAGAGGCAGAACTACAACTATTTCATCCTGTCAAGCGGATTCCACGCGGAATCTGCCACTTTCAAGCTCACAGGCACAGGCGGCAAGACTCTGACAATCAACGCTGTGCCAGCCGCTGGAGGATCCCAAACCTTTGCAAAAGGCAACTATTAGCGACAGTTATTGCCGGGGGGTTGAATGGAGCTGGCTCTTGGCTCTAGAAATGGTGGTTTTGTAACTAGTGATCCTGTCCCTTATTCTTCTTAAATTAATACTCCAAATTCAAGACAATTTGCAGTCATGGGCAGGTCTCTGCTGCGACTGCGCGCACACTTTCTTCGCTACAAATCAGCCGCGGTGTCGATCAATGCCAATTGCTTCGACTTGAAAAAGAGTGTCAATCTGAGGGAATTTCCCAGGCACCTGTGCCGAGCGTACATACGCCCTTCAACGGGGATGCTCGGTGGGATTGACTGGCCCTGACCTATCCCCGTACAGACACGTCGTTCGGCACAGCCTTTGCTCGAGTTCAGTAATGCCGGCAAGGCGGGAATGCAGATCTCTGCATAAGTGACCTGTCCTCGTAAAGTCTTTGGGGGTGGCAAACGATGCTAAGTGGTTCCCCAGAGGCTCAAGCGCCGCCCAACAAAAAAACAAGGGCAAGCAGCAGCCTCAAATGGCAGCTAGCGGCGAAAGAGGGGGAGCCAGGTGATCGTCATTCTACGCCTCTGATCGACAGGGCTTGCAGGTACTTTATCTTTGTTCCAACGCTAGACAGCTAGCTCCTTAGCACAATCCCTTATAACAAAGATTTCCCATTCTTTGGTTTTTTTTAGCTGCCGTCATTAGTTCCCTTGCGACGCCCACTGCGCCTGATGGCAAACTTATACTCCGCACTTGTCCACAAAAGGAGTACCTGTAGTCTCTTTCCCAACGTCTTGAGTCTGCTGGAGTTTAATGAAGCACTTGGAGCAGTACTCATGTATCTGTGACCCAACTGTAGGATCTGCTGCAATCTCATCTACGGCGTCGCATTCAATTTGCTTCACAGATAACTTAGCTTTCTAGTGGTCGGCCATCCTCGTATCACAGGGAAGCAACATGAAGCGAATCGCGAAGCTACCTCCATGGGAGTATCTGTTTGGTTCAACAATGCGAGAGATCTTCATATCTTGCAATTTTACCAGCACTTCGCAAGCAGGTGACCTCGATGTTCCTTATGTGCCAGTCATGTGAGTATGTGCAGCTTCTCAAGAATATATAATGTGCAACCACATCTGCTGTTCTGCTTTGCTCTCATTAGTCTGCGAAGGAGCCATCTTATTCTACTTGCTTTGCTATTCGTTGTATACACTCTTTTATATCACACACTCCTTTGATACCACACTCATTCATACTACGCTCATTTACAGCCTCGCTCTTGGGCCTCCGCATTCTTTTCAAATAG
Source organism: Erythroxylum mucronatum (assembly GCA_027563825.1). Taxonomy (NCBI): domain Eukaryota; kingdom Viridiplantae; phylum Streptophyta; class Magnoliopsida; order Malpighiales; family Erythroxylaceae; genus Erythroxylum; species Erythroxylum mucronatum. The sequence continues at coordinate 17,619 of JAOSBP010161277.1, forward strand.
CTGTTCTGCTTTGCACCATACCCATACACCATGAAGTTCAACAGCGGACTTGCTGTCGCAGCTCTGGCTGCATGCATTGCTTGCGCCCCTCTGAACTCGAGGTTCAACACTCTCCCACGCGCAGATAACCAGGCTGCTGTTGTTGGCGGCGACAATGGTCCCTTGCCAAGTGGAGTCATGTCAATAATGGAAACACCGACTCCAACAGCCTCAGCCTTTCCCACCGGCGTCGCCGTACCCACTGGCGCTCCTGTCCCCACAACTGCTGCCAGTCAGCCCACCCCCTTGGTTGGCTCTGATCCTTCCGATCCCGCCATTCCTGCGGCTCCCTCTGCTCCCGCAGCTTCTGCTGCACCTTCTGGTACTCCAGCTGACAGCCCGATCCCTCTCAGTCCCCTGGGCCCTGCCAACGCCACTGAGCCCGCCGCTGGCTCTGCTCCACCCAGCTCGCCTGGTTCTGTCAGCACTGGTAACACTTCAGACTCGGGCAACACCAACAACACCAACACGTCCAACAACAGCAATAGCTCACAGAATAGCAATACCACCACCAGCACGAGCAACTCCAACGATTCGTCAACCCACACCGGTAATGGCAACTCTGGTTCAAACAATGGCAACCAGGGTTCCAACAGTGGAGACCCAACCGGCGGAAGTAAGTCTTGTCTCATCGTGCTTCAGGCACAGTCACTAATTTTTTTGAAACAGTCGTCGGCGGTCTGCTTGACGTTATCGTCTCTCCCGGCACAAATGTATCCGTCCTGCACGACATTCCAGCTCTGGGTCTACCAGACCTGCCATGACTCTGTCTCGAGGTTCCTGCAGAGGAGCGCAGTTTGCTTTCTCGTTTAACCTCTCTGCTTGGCGTTGAGGTGGAGATTGATGGAAAGTCATGTATCAAGGTTGGGCGTTAATTTTATGCATATGAAGACGACCAGATTGTAGATGAAGGATATCTAAACATTGCTAAACAATGAACCGTCTCCTGCTCCTCTAGACTGGCCATTTGTGGCTTCTGCCGTCGTTTTGTAGCTCGTGAAAGTGCTGTCCTTTTTCTGCTATGATGCTGTGCAAAAGTCTGATGAATATAGATTCCTACTCTTACTGAGTGCAAAGTCTGGCATTAGTAAATACTGAATGCAAAGGTCACGCATTATCCTGTTCCAAATTTCTCATTCTCGCTACCCCGGCTCTACTCAAGATATTTTCCACTCATGTTTCTTAAGAGGGGCTTGGCTTTTGGTCCCAGCCGTCAGCTTGCCGATAGACATTCAAATTTGCATGCCGACTATTCCTGATTTCAATCTTGCAGAGTAGTTTGTGACCCAGACTTCAGCCTTTTGGGGGCATCCATACATACCAAGGCCCCTTCTGCTCAAATTAGAGCTTCAGTCGCATCATAGACTTACGTGAAGCTGTGAAGATCTTGCCGCCGCATGTTTCACGTCTGTAAGTTGCTTGTTAGATGCACTTGAATAGATTTGCGGGACATAGGAGCTATTAAATCCTGCTAATTCCCCGCTAATTTCCCCGCCCTATGGACAAAATAGGTACAATATTGGTTGCCAGTGCTCTCAATCTACATTTGCTTTCAAGCAGACGCATTCTATATATTGTATGCTTCTTATATGCTTAATTTGTGCCACCAATTAGTTAAATCTAAGTAAAGAATGCCTCGCTCTGTAGTATGCTGCACGGAATTCTTTGTATGTAGCAATACTTCATGCAAGCCACGTCGCCCCATCGCATTAGTACTGCCTGCCAAAAACTTTAAATTCAAACCTAAAAGCGCGTTGCCCTTGATGAGACTATTATTGCGTTATTTTCAGGCTTACGCTCAGCTCAAGGCCGGCCTCTTCCTAGCATGCCGCACTTGCATGTCTTATGCCGCTTGCATATATCAATCTAAGATTAAGGTTTCAACATCTGAGCCGCATCAAACGTTTCAGATGTCCCTTAGCGTCATTCATAATTTGCCGATTCCATAGAAGGCCAATCTTGCTAAGCTATGTCCCTAAAGCTTTACCTCCGCATTTTAAGGCACTAGAGCTTTCTCCCACATGATTTAACCCATGGCAACGGCAGAAAAAAGTTCGGACATACACTTTTTTAATATCCATTCATCTTTCCTGTCTCTTTCCCCCCCCATATATCTATAATCAGGCCACAAGATCATAAGAATGCCCAGTGTCATGGAGAGTAGTAGATCAACACAGCTGTAAAATTGACGCCAGCGAGCGGCTTGAACTCTAAATATTTGAACAACAATTGTAAGTCGTCTGACGTGAATGTAGAAAGTATTATCTGGGCCCAAGGATTGTATCTGAGGTATATTGGCAACCCCATCTTTCATCAACCTGTTGGCCAAATTTTGTATCACACAAGGACCTTCTAGGAACGATATTGAGTCATGAGCAGATCCCACTGTACAAAATCCGCATACTGCAGCTCTTCATGCCACCTGAGCCTTGGCCAGCCACTCATCAATCTGCGCAGCACGAGCTGCAGCATCGTCCAAGCTAACCCAGGCCGTTTCATCACCATCAGCAAATCCGTACAGGGATCTCTGCACACTCCTTGCACGAACAGGGACTGCCTTCTGCGTTTCAGACCAGTCCCAAGCTACTTGCTCAACCTTGTTTGTTTGATGGTCGTGGACCTGGATCGTAACCGGTTCTGCATATGCATCTGCCTGCAGAGGAATACCTGACGGGGATGTGAGAATAATTTCGCCCTTTTCGCCATTGATACTCCACTTCAAGGCTGGGTCACCAGGGAATGGCTGTCCACGGCGATAATAAAAGGAAAGAGTGGCACCAGATGCTGTATTCGCACTTGGCTCGAGTTCACCTGCAAACTAAGATCAGATTTCTGAGAGTTGTAAAGCGCCGACCAAGCTCACCATGAAGAGACACCAAGTCTGGCACGTCCGACTGCATCGTCTCCAATATCTCAAAGGTCTTAGGATCTCTGATTGGGAGGGTAGGTCGCTGAATCTGCATCTTCACATCTGTTCTGTCTCGCTTGAGTTCACCAACCACAGACTGCACATAGTCGATCGCTGTTTCTCTGTTAGCTTTTGCATTATATCAATCATCATCCTCTTTCCCATGTTGGAGAGTGAAGATATGGTTAAAATTAAAAGGATCAGGCCTACCGTGTCCGACGCCGATCGTGATAGCGTTTCCACCAACCTGTCTCTGTCCAAAATACTTGAGCCCAATAGGAAGTGCAGCTCGATCATTTGTGCCTCCGAAAGCCTGCACATGCACACTAAGCACTTTTCCAATGGCGCCTTCATTGATTAATTCCCTCAACCTGGCAACTGGTGGCGCCCAGCGACCTTGAAGAGTAACGGCAACCTTGGCTCCAGTCTCTTTCCGAAGCCTTTGCAGGTCCCGGATGTCTGACATGTTTGCAGCAACAGGCCATTCAACAAAGACATTCTTGCCCGCACCTACGGCCGCACGCACCGCTTCAATATGCTTGTCTACCCTGGTGCTGACAATCACAAGTTGCACGTCTGGATCTTGGGCAAGCTCATCGGCGCTGCCATACGCCTTGGTCGACGCCGGCAGCTGGTATTCGCGCACAGCAGCCTCGGCTGCTTTGGCGGAGCTATTCTGGAGAGCGGTGATGGTGAAGCGCTGCTTGCCGCCGGACGCTAGGAGGGAGGGCAGATGGGCCGTCGAGGCCCACGATGTCACGGCCGATGCCGAGAGGCCAACGATGGCCGTCTTGATAGGTGCTTGAGCAGACATGCTAACGATTCACCTTTGTCTTTGTGAGTCTCTAGCTACTTTATATTGTCGGTTTTTGAGCAACACGGAGAACGCAAGAAGCAACTTGTGCTTTGAAGTGGCGGAGACGCATTTGTTATATGTCCATTCTAGACTGGAACCTTGATTATCAATGTACGTGTACCCGATTATCAAAGCATGCCTGATTATCAATATATGCCAAGCAAGTCTCCCTGATCGACTACTTAGTCATTGCGGGATTTAGCTGCTCGTGTCCAACCGTGCGCTCCCTTAAAGCCATTGATGCTATCACGACATGGACTGCCGAACCATTGGTAATTGGCGGAAAGCAATGCCGCGGTCGAACAGGTCACGTGCAAGTACCTTTCTGCACAACACCAATCAGGCACGGAAGAAGATGGAGATTGTCTCAGTATAGCTGAAGTTTCTTCATCATTAGATTACAATAGACTTGAATTTATCCTATGGAGCTTCTCTACCACCATCTTACCTTTCACCATTTACGCAGTCTTCCAAAAAGCAAGAAGCACGCCATGGCTAACGAATATAAGCTTACAACCTTTGCTTTCGGGCCTCCTGCTCCTGTCCACCACATTTAGCCTTTTTTTTTCAATTTCTCAGAAGGTCGATCCCATTTAGGGTATAGAAACTCGTAAAGCGAATGTAGATTAAATTCATTGAAGTTGATGTTTTATAAAGCTGGTGATATACAGCGACACCTACTACGCTCCCTGAGAGGAGCCGTCACGTGATGCGCCTACCAAAGACAAAACAAGGTCCAGCATTGCCTTGACTATCATTGCAGGAGCCGCAGGATGGCATGCTGTGAAATAGAAATGGCAAGACGACACAAGTCTAGAGCATGGCGTGGTGGGTTATATCAGACCGGTGATTTATTTCTATATATGTCTGTGTATAGATGCGCTACAAAGCTCGCACGCACATAGTCCCTAATCCTCGCCGGCAAATATCAAAATCGCGCATCCAAAGCATGCCCCAAATCCCCAATCGCTAGTTTCTTGCCGCCAATTCTACCTGCAAGAACCTCCTTCACATAAGGAGTCTCTCACATATGATATAACCGTGAGCCATGTCCCAAGATACCTCTGCAGGGGGTGGAGGCTTGTACCATCCGTCATCTATCCCAAAAGAAAAAGAGGGGGGCTGAGCATCTCACATACAAATCCTGACTGTCCCATGGTCCCAGGCTGACCATATGCCAAGGCTGATCTTACAGGCTATGGTGATTTTGCTGCAGCAAGTTCCACCCCCCACTGGATGCCTCGCCGACAACATCACCAGAAGGTCTTGATACAAAGCGAGAAGCTATTTTGCAAAATACAGCTGTAGCCAAAAGAGGTTTCTTGGTCTGTCAAAAAGTCTGCAGTGGCCTTGACCAGATGACAAGATCAGCTCTTAGCGGCCAGCTCCGTGGGCAGATTGAAGACAGTGCCGGCAAGCACGCCAGCCCCAATGATGCCGCCGTGGGCCGCCTCCTGGAGTTTGACCCTGCGCACACCTTGCTTGATGTTGAGCTCGCCAACCAGGTCGTCGATGCTGTCCTGGCAGGCAGTGAAGAAGCCTGGGTACTGGAAGATGAGGCCACCGGTGCAGGCAACAACGAGATCTTCCATCTCCTCAGGTGGCACTCCAGACAATGTCTTGCGAGCCTCGCGTTTCGCACGTGCGACTTCCTCATCCTCGTCTTCATCCATGACGTCGTCGCCGTCGTCAAGAGTGAGCTCTCCGACACAGCCCATGAGGCCGACAGTGGCAGCAGCAATCAGTCTCGACGCACGCAGAGTCACAATTTCAGTCGTCTTCTTGAGAACATAGGCATGCTCATGAGTCCAGCTCCACGATGAAGACTCTGGAGGGGCGAGGTACTGCTTCAGAACGGCGACCAGCTTGTCTGGAGAAGGAGTGGTTGCCACCACATGCGATAGCCACGCAGTCGACAGCTTGTTGCGTTGGTTGAGGGTTGGAGGCAGCTGTGTCGGGTCTGCTCGCTCAACCCTGACAAACCAATCGCGGACAATGAGACGGACGAGTTCACCAAGGTAGCGGCCAGCCGTCATATACTCAAAAGGCTGGAACCCAGGAGCTTCACAGTGGGCGTCAAGCTCCGTGTCCCATTGTGTCATCAGTCCAAGATTCTGCAAGGGCCCGACGGCGCCCTTGATGGACCACTCAGTGTTGACAATGGTGGAGGCTTCTTCAGAAGTCCAGCGGGCAGGCATCTCAATGCCAGTGCGCTTTGACTCTTGCAGGTCGCGAAGCTGCATGGGAATGGTCGCGTTTGTGCCGGTGCCAACGATGAGGCCCATGACGACACGTGTATTGGGTTTGATACCGGCAGAATAAGAAAGCGATGCCAGTGTGGCAACTGTGTCGTTGGTGATGGCGGTGATTTTGATCTTGGGAAGCGGGTTGCTGGCGGCCGATGAGTGACGCTCATACCCGGCAAGCAGCAGCTGGGCAAGGTTCGAGTCGCGACCCAGGGCAAAGCCCTTGCCCATGGGCATCAAGGTGGCTTCAGTTATGGAGCGCTGCAGCATGGGGAAGCTGAAGGTAATGCCAATGGGAATTTCAGGCCCCAGTGCTTCCGCATCCTCGCTCAGACAGGTGCGGATGACCTGGGCGATGCAGTCACCAATCCACCGAAAGAGGTCTTCGGCCTGGTCAAATTTGAGGTGCTCTTCGATGGACCACGACTTTTCAAAGCTTCGAACAATGTTGTGAAGATGGTCACGTGAGTCACCGAGGAGGTCGATGAAGCCGACACGAAGGTTGGAGCCGCCCACATCAATGGCCAAAAACTTGCCGCGTTCTCGCCCGTGCGGCAAGACGTTTACCGGCGTGGCCAAGAACTGGTCAGACGCAGTTTGAGCAAGATGGCGGTACGTTTTGGAAAGGTCGACAGCGAGCTGGCAGAGCGTGTCATCTTGGACCAGCAGAGGCTCCAAGAATTTGTCGAGAGCGCCCATTGCAGGAGATGCCAAGGCTCCAAAACAGAAGAGAAAGAAACGGAGGGGGGAGCAAAGATAAGAAGGACAGAGAGAGAGAGAAGAGATATACTCCTTTGGCCTTTTAGATCTGCTGTGTACAGGGCTTCCTGGGTTTCAAGGTAGCATCGGACAGCCGAGGCCAAGACTAGGGTTGCATCTGGCCCTGACCCGTTGTGCAACAGGCAGAGTATGTATCTGCGGGTTTCCTTTTTTTTTTCTCTTCTGGTGGTTGTTTCTCTGGAGTGGTTGCTGCTGTCCGCGGTGATGTTGGAGAGAGGAGCAAAGAGGAGAAGACAAGAGAGAAAAGTTGGCGGGAAGGAAAACTGGCTTTTGCAAAACAGTATAGCTCAGGGTTTTTGGAGGCAGAATTAAATGAATACGGGCCCAGGCAGGGCAGCTAGCAACCAGTAAAAGGGCAGAAAACGCTATTTAGACGTTAATAAGCGGCGGGCGCTCGGTGCGCCTCCACGTGCCTAGACGCCCGCGGTTGCCGTTTTTGCCTCTGTTTGCTTTCTGCCTCCGATGACGGCTTCTTTTCGTCCATCTTCCATCGCCAATCCGACAGACGCTATCACGGATAAAGATAGCGACATTCCAGCCAGAGCCACCATGGAACACAGCAACGACAAGGCCACTACTTTTGCAGCTCCCCAACAGACTGCAGGTCAGACGGCCAGCAAGGCCAGTAACTGGCGCCTTCGTGTCAGCCGCTTCCTCGGTGCCGCTGCCATCGTATACCTGGCCCTGTGCGTTGTTGGTGGCATCGGCCGGGTCGACAGGAGCAAATGGGATTTAGAGCCGGCAGTCAAGCACTCGTCGTCGTCATCGTCGTCGTCGCCTCGGCGCGTGCCCCTTGAGGCTCATATCATGTAAGTCTCCAATGTGGCGGACAATTGAAACGCCGCCGCCAACGACGCCAACCTGCAGGTCAAAGTGCCCAGATGCACGCGATTGCTTGCAACAAATGGTTCTGCCCGTCATGCAGCGAGCCAGCGATAAGGTCGACTTCAAGTTGACCTATATTGGCCAGTAAGTTGACCGTCCATGTCTCCTAAAACAGCCGACTATCGATTCTGAAACCTTGGCGCGCGCAGAGCGGCAGACGACGGAAAGTCCGTCACTTGCATGCACGGTGACGGCGAGTGTGCTGGCAACATGATTGAGCTGTGTGCTGCTCAGCTGTATCCAGACCCCAAGCTGTACCTCGGCTTCACAATGTGCCTGTCGCTGCACTACCGCGACATCCCGCAGGACGAGCTCGTGTCGCAGTGCGCCCTCGAGCACAGCATCAACCAGACGGCGCTGGGCGAATGCATACTCAAGGATGATGGCAAGTACGCCACCGGCCTACTTGTCGATAGCGTTCGGCGCAGCGCCGATGCCAAAGTCAAGTTCAGCTGCACTGTCCGCCTCGATGACAATGTCCGCTGCGTGCGCGACGGCGGCCTCTGGAAGGATTGCGAGGGCGGCAGTGAGGTGACGGACATTCTGCGCGACATTGATGCTCTGTACGACCAGGACGCGGCCTGAAGTTCGCTTTCGCATATTATTTTTAGTCTTGATGTAACGTCTATACCGCTTCTTGGCTCGTACCGATATTCCGTCTTACAATGATGACCACAAAGAAATCTACGTTTGTTTTTGAATCCTCTGTTCGATACCGATGACAATCTTACAGGAAGTGAATTGATCTCAACCGTTGCCTGTTGCCCCAAGAGAAAGTCTGCCAATTCGACCAATGCCAACTTTTGCGCGACCACGCTTCTCCACGTCCCAACCCATGAATCTTTACAGGCCTTGGAAGGCCGTTACAAGGCGGTGAAGAGCATTGCCACCAGCATTGCGATGCCCAGCATTCCAGTAGGCTGGTCCGATGAGGCCAGCAGCGATTGCCCTTCAGACTTGTAATGAGGCATGAAGCACGACATGGCCTGCGTGGCCCATTTCTCGGTTGGCGTAGTTGCATTTTCCATCAGACATTTCTGGAACAGCTGTTCCGGATGGTGGCCGCGAATATAAGTGTCGTTGATTGGCTTGTAATGCTCGGCCATGTCACACCACTCGAAGCATCCGCCAATACGCAGCACAGGCTCATTGCCACAGCAGTGCTTGAACCGTGGATCGGCGTCGTAGCCCGTAAACGAACGCTGGTAGGCATTGCAGAAGCCTGGGTCGTCCGACGTGACGAGCAGAAAGCCTGGAGGAGTTTTCTCCGGAGCAAAGTAGTAATTGCAGAGCTGCGCCATTATTGATGTTGTCGACTACAGATTTATGTTTTTGATTGCCGTTTGTTCGAATGAGACGTATACAATATGCTATTAGAATACTTTGAATTTGCTGCTGTATTGCAGAGAGACGCAAAGAGACAAGGAGCAAGGGGCCGGATACTCGATTCTGTTCAATAAATTTCAACAGGAGTGACTTCCTGGTTAGGCTGCCTTCCTTCTCATTACAGATTGCATCTTCCTCCATGCCAAAGTGGTGAATACTCAGTTGCATCCCCTCTAAAAATGCACCAACTGATGAATTACTTCTACCAGACAAAATCAGCAGTGGGGTATCATGATGCTTCGAATCGTCTATTGAAACTCTCCAAACTCTCCATCGTCAAATCCTAGCTCCTTAGCAGTCTGCTGCCTGCCTGTACTTGCCTCATTCTGCTTCTTCACGTCACTGGCACTAGGTGGAGGTGGCAGGAATGGCACCGAGCCTGCTGGCTCTGGAGCACCACCACTAGACTTGTGAGCGCCTCGACCACCAATATTCACTGTCATCGTCTCGCCTTCTTTCAGGCTATAGTCCTTAGGTGTCGTCTCTGGTTCGGCTTTCTTCTTGCTGGGACCTGTGCTGGCTGTAGCAAAATTCAATGTCCGGGCAGCGTCCTGCAAAGACACGCCAAAATCAAAGGCGTCGCTACGCTCCTCGAAGAATAGTCCAAGGGTAGCCTTCATTCCACCTTCACCAACAACACGCAATGCAAATGCTCGGCTGCTGTCCAGTGCCTGTTGAACAGAGGTAGGGTGAGTGTACGGTGCTGCTGCGAAGAGTTCTCCATTCGACGGATCCTCCAGCAAGACGGCCACTGTCACTTTCTCGCTCCCGGCGCCTGGAATGGCCGTCTCCATGACCCGCAGGCGACCAGAGAATATCGGATTATTGCTCGTCCATGTGGCAGCATTATAGCCTTTGCCCATCAGCGGTGGAAGAGGTCCATAGATGTGCACCTTTGATGTAATGTGCAGCACCCGCTGTATCGCATCAGCCGGTAGAGGGCGACCAGTGACTGGATCCTTTGTCGCCATCCTTGTCTTATGCGTCTATATGTGCTACTGTGGCAGGTCAAGAGACGGGTTTGACTTCAATGTTAGTACCCGCTCACCCCCCGCTTGATGTCACTGCAAGGGTCCAAAACCTCGACCAAAACTTTATGGTTTTTTGACTCACATTGATCAATTTGATTGCCAGCACTGCGCAAAGATTTCTATCTGTGCAGAAAGCTGGTTTACATTTCAACCATGCCGTCAGGTACGGTTTGCTCCAGAAAGATGTGCGACGTGCTAACCAGTATATGACACAGCGAGCGGGCCCAGTAGCTCTGAGTATGACCACCAAATCTGTCAGTATCCCAAGCTGACCAGAGCAGCATATACAAGGAATACCTCACCTTCCGTCGCCAGGCTCTCCCTCCAGCCCTTGCCGCAGTCGGCGCTCTGGGGACCTCTCTGCAGCAACACCCGGTCCAGACAATCTCAGAGACACTTGACCTCCTCTCCAGCCTCTCAGAGTCATTGAAAACGCGAATCACCAACCCCACAATTATCGCAGCAGGCACAGACACATTCCAGAGATATCTTGTGACTGCATTAGCACGGCCCACACAGCCTTCAAAGGCATCGCGCGGCGCCACCACTCCTTCAGACATATCCCTTGCCACAGACTTTCAGGTTACAAAGGCTGCCATAGTCAGAGCATCAGAGCAGTATGTCAAACGTGGTCTAGAGGCACGGGGCAAAGCTTGGGCAGTAGGGCGGCGATTCCTGCGACATGGCACCACAGTCGTCGTCAGTCATCCGAGTGATGCTGTGGCAGGCTTCTTAAGAGATGCTGCAACAGCCGGTGTGCGATTTAGAGCGTTGCTCATTCGACCAAGCCACCGCAAGTTTCTAGCCAGCTCTGCTGAAAAGGAAGAGGGCAAGGATGACAGTACAGGATATGCGTCACTAGCAGCTTCATTAAATGAAGCTGAAGTGCCTTATGCATACATTGAGCCAGCCGAAATGGCACACGCCATCACAACCCTTCCACGCGATACACAGATTGAAGGTCTGCCAGGTGCCGCACGTTCGACAATAGTCCTGAGTGGAGCTGGCGCCCTTCTCAGTACAGGCGGTGTCCTGGCTGAGGTCGGCACCCAACAGGCCGCCTGTGTCGCTCAGAGTCTGGACCTCGAGTTCTGGGTCGTGGCAGAAGGCTACAAGGTGGTGCGCTGGGATGCTTTGAATCGTTCAGAGCTGCGCAGCGTCAGCTTCGAGTCATCAAAAGAGAGTTCAGGGCCGGCCGCTGGCAATGAGGCTGGTCTTTGGGAGCTGGGTCTCATGGACGTGACACCTCCCAAGCTTGTGACGGGCATCGTGACAGAGTTTGGACCGCAGAGCACAAGCGCCGTGGCTGAAGAGGCTATCCGCATATGGTTCTGAGGAATGGCTGTTTTCTTCAAGGCGTTGTTGGGGCTCAAGAAGGAATGTAGACGGTCTATCCAAATACTGATGAATAAACATCTTGAGATGTTTCTGCAGATGTATGACTAGAGTGTTGCATTACCTTCAGCTCTACTCCTTCAGAATATGGTACAATACAAGAAGCTGAAGCGAGGCATTAATCATTGTTCCCGTAAACCCACAAACTCCTTTTCCCGCATTTCTTCTCTGTCAAAGTCAATGGCTCAACATCCTTGCCGAGTTCAGCAGCTACCGCCGTCATGGCTCATGAAAACCTCCCGTCGCCCTTCATCGCGCCAGCTCCACTCAACCTCGAGATCTTCGGGCTTGATTAGGATCAACGACTGCTCCCAGCTCTGCGGCTGCTGCATGCCTCCACGCGCCTCTCCCGGGGCCAGATGTGCGCACAGCTGCTGGTGGCCGTGTGCCGTCGCCGAAATGTCAAAGGCCCACACCATGTGCGCGGCGGCCATGTAGAGCTCCTTCTCAGCAATGTCCTGGCCTAGGCACTGGCGCCGGCCCCAGCCAAACATTGTGCTGCCAGCCACGCGCGGGTACTGGCGCAGGTCTTCACGATAGGTGGTTGGGAATGCCGGGTCAAGCCAGCGTTCGGGCAGGAACTCGTAGGGGCGTGGATAGTACTCTGGGTCGCGGCAGAGGGCATAGTCCACCCAGAAGATTGCTGAGCCCTTTTCGAGCAAGTAGCCTTGGTACTCGTCATCTTGGTCAAGTTCGTGAGGAATGCCTGCAGGGATAGGAGGGCGCCAGCGAGTTGTCTCACGAAGGCAAGCACGAAGGTACGGCAGAGACGGCATGTCGGACATGTCTGGCATGCGTGTAGCTGGCACCACTGTGTCCAGCTCCTTTTTGATATTGCTTAGAAGTTCAGGAAATGCGACTAGAGCACGAACAAACGACTGCAGAGGCGACGAGGTGGTGAGAATAGAGGCTGTGGCGATCATGCCAATGGCCGCTGCTGCTTCACGGTCCGTAGAGATGATGGATTCCTTGCCAGTTTGCTGTTTTTGCAGTTGAGACTGAACAAAGGTCTTAAAGTATGACTCTGGAACCTTTTCAGCATTCTCCAAGAGTCTCTGTTTCACGTCGCCTAAGATGCGCTGGAAAAACTTTTGCTGGGCGTCGTGGCGTTGGAATTCAGCCTGTTTCCAAGGACTCAACCAGAATGGTAGGATTGTCAATTGTCTGACCATAGAGGCAATGGATGCAGAAGGCGAAATGTATTCGAGAAAGATTTGTGTGTGCTGGCGCAGCTCTGATTCGTACTGAGCATCCCCAAATGCCAGAGTGCAGAGTACACGCGCCGCGAATTGTTCTGTCAGTGGGATCCAAGCTGTTTTGTTGTTGGCTTGATTGGCAATATTCCCCAATAGGCGTCGAGCTTCAGACACGGGAATGCCGTCGTAGCTGCGGTTGCGTGCGACCTCCATGATTGATTTATCAAATTTCTTGTGGCGCGTGTGGTCGACATTCAGGGCCATCAAAGGCACGTATTCAGCAGTTCCGTGGTCAGAGCGTGAGTCGACAACCGAGGGAATCGCTGGACGACTGGAATAGATATTGGAACGTTTGGTGAGCAGGTCTTGGGCGACTCTCATGTTGGTAATCAGAATCCATGTACTCCCCATGACTTTGGCCTTTACAAGTGGTCCAAACTGGTCGCCCCAGGACTTCATCACAAACCAAGTCCCGAGTCGAGGGAGCTTTGGGGCCACGCCAACATAGAAAGGTCCTTTCGGTCCAGGCACTTGAGGCCCTTTGGTGCTGGCAAGGCTGGCATTGAAGAATCGATGAAGAGTAGCGAGAATACCAACAACCGCGAAAAGCATCAGAAGAGGCCAGACAGAGTTCTCCATTGCGGCGCGTGCTCCCTGAAAAGAAATAGCAACACAATGCGTGAGGATTTACATGCAGACGCCGCCAAGAAAATGGTGATCGACTTTATGAGAATGGGTCAGGGGCAATCAAGGAGGATGAAATGTACAAGAGCAGAAGCTTTCATTCTTGTTTAACCATGAGACAGCGCGCTGGCCGAGTAAATATGCGCCAAAACAGGCGTCCTGATTTCATATCTGCGGAATTGCCTCCATGTGGCTTTCACTTTGCAGCCTAAGCCCCTCTCCTGGCGCTTGGGGGCCGCAGTCGAAAACTGTCCATTGAGCTTCGAGGCCTGCCACTTTTCATCCTGCTGAAACGCTCAAGGGCCAAAAAAAGAGCCGAGTGGCTTGCAGATTGAGTGCAACGCAAGGTTGCCCCCTGCAGAATGCCAAACGATTCCAACCAAAGGATGGTCAAGACGCCGGGTTTAGCCCCAGCTTTCACGTCCGGTCCCAGAACTGCGCCATTGTCAGTCGGTTCAGGAACGGGCCGCTGGCTAGCCAGTCCAGATCATCGGCTCAGAAGACAGGTGCTGGCCGATAGGGTGATTATGGCTCTGCAGGATCGCGCACGAGGGAAAGAAGCGGTGCACTTCCCCACGCTGGGGGCGGTCCGCACCACAGCTTACCAATCCATCCAAGAAGTCCAGACCTAGGCGGCAAATCGAAGACGGTCATCTGCGCCATTGCTCCCGTGGGACAGCATTATTCATAATGGTGATAATTGTCTAAAATAAGAAAGCGCTGCACATACCGCAATAAGCCTACCTCTGATGTTGGAACTCGTGCCAAGGCCTTGACCAAGCAGGCAAAGCCGTTGCCTTTTTCGCTTAACGAGCTTACCACGCTTACGCCCAAATCAAAGGGAAATAAATTTGACAGACGGGGCTCAGACAACCAGCTCAATCAAGGATTCTTCACACAATGCCCTCTACAGTAGCATCGGCACCGGGCAAGGTACTTCTTGCTGGTGGCTATCTCATCCTCGACCGCCAACATACCGGCCTGGTTTTCGGTCTGAATGCTCGAATCCACGTGGTTGTGCAGGATGCAGCACCCTCTCAGCAGCACATTGTAGTGCGGTCTCCGCAGTTCAGCAAGGCAGAATGGCGGTACCGGTGTGAGGCGGCTTCCAACGGCAGTGGTGTGGCTGTAGCACAAGTAGACCAGAATGGAGAGTAAGCCAGCCTCATTACCCATTTGGAAATGAATTGATGGCAGCAACTGCTCACTTCAACCAGATTACATAATACCCAGAAAAATCCATTTGTAGAGACTGCATTAATGTATGCGCTGTCGTATATCAGTACTACGACAGCCAAGACAGGTGCAGCTATCACGCCTTGTTCGATGTCGATTTTAGCAGATGACGACTATTACTCTCAGACAGAGCCAAAGAAAAGGACCGCCGGCTTTACTGATTTTGACATCCCCCTCTTCGATGCCCACAAGACTGGACTGGGCTCATCAGCAGCCCTTGTGACTGCATTCACGGCTGCATTGCTGCAGTATTACCTGGACAAGGCTCACTTTGACTTGCAATCTGAGAAGAGCAAGAATGTGTTGCACAACCTGGCACAAGCGGCTCACAGTGCTGCCCAAGGCAAAGTCGGCTCAGGTTTTGACGTTGCCAGTGCCGTCTACGGATCCTGTGTATATCGTCGCTTCTCCCCATCCATTCTCAACAACATTGGCGAGACTTCATCAGCAGACTTCCTAAAGAAACTAAAATCAAGCATCGAGGATCAATCATTATGGGACACTGAAGTTGTCAAGTCGGCCGTTGCAATTCCTGCAGGGTTGAGACTGGTCATGTGTGACCTCGACTGCGGATCAAAAACGCCTGGAATGGTCAATCAAGTCTTGCAGTGGCGCAAGACAAACGCTGACGCCGCCGATGCGCTTTGGGCCGACCTGCAGTCCAAGAACGATGCGCTTGCCGAATCTCTTGTCCAGACATCCAAAGGAGACAAAGGATACGACTTGATAAGAGATAGTATAATCAACATTCGCCATCTGGTCCAGAAGATGTCAGCAGCATCGGAAGTGCCCATTGAGCCTGGTGTCATCACGAAACTTTTGGACGCAGTCTCCCAAATAGACGGTGTTGTTGGAGGCGTCACACCCGGCGCTGGTGGTTATGATGCTGTTGCACTACTCATTGAGGACAAAGCGGATGTAGTGTCGAGGCTGGAGGAATTCTTGAGTTCTTGGAAGAGTGAAAGCGACGGTGAAAATGGCGGTATAGGCCGAGTCCAGCTCCTGAGCGTCAGTGGGGAAATGGAGGGAGCACGTACCGAGGACCACGCGAGATATAGCCCGTGGCTCTGAACATTACTTTCCATTTTACTTCGTCATTTCACATAGAGTACCGAAAATACACATGCTCTCATCTGCTTAACAGCATACCCCAGGCAATGGTGGCTCCGCATTGTGAGCTGTATGGGATATGTCGAGTTTCGTCTCCGTATGTCTTGCTCCACAGGAGAGGAAAATACTAGTCATCAAGCCTTGTCTCGTTTTAACATACGACATATACAAAATAGAAATGTTGTCTTCGTCAAGCAATTGAACAAAAAGCAAAGCGCAAACGCCAGAGCATGTGACCAAAACGGAAAGGCGTGGGAAAGGGCTTGGCATGCATCCGCCCCAAGGCCGCAGCAAGCTCACGCGTCACTGCTTGCTGGCTGCTGATGACCGAGAACTACAGCTTGCATCTCCTCCATCTCCATCTCCGTTTCCTCTACTCCGTCACTCTCTTACTTTCTGCAGCTCGGCAACACATTATCCAGCATTACAATACTCGACTAAGCGAGCAAGACCTCTGATACTGCCCAACACAGGCGCCTACAGCTCCGTTGCCTGCTCCATCAGCAACCAGCTCTTCATCTTTCCTTTCATCACCGTCAAGGCTCAAAGTCTTTTCAAAACAATGGTACGACATGGAATCTAGTTTATCAAATATGCTCGGTATGGCTTACTAACAAATACAGTCTCTCCGCATCGCCCCACCCCAGTCTCACAACTCTGCGCATACCCTCACAGCACAGACAGGTCACTCGGCGCCATCTGCTCCAGGCCTGTTTGACACGTTGCGGGCAAACACAACACAGTCAACTGCCGGCACCTCGACAGCTCTCGTTCCTTACACTGCCAGTGGCCTGACCACCCCAGCAACACCAACTTCAACACATCCTCTTGAGGCAAGGCTGAACCAGTGGCGCGCGACTCAACAAGCGCTTCAGAACACGCTTCTCCGTCGACAGTATGGAATCGCTGCCCCTGTGATTCGTGGCATGGAGCTTCTAGACTGCGCACGCTCAAAGGCCATGCGACCAAGCGCCTTGGACGGGGTCTACGGCTCAGGCGTCGGCTGGGGCGTTCACGAGGATGTGCTTAGTGGCCGCGACTGCGACTGCGACTGGGACGACGTGTTTGACGCCGGTCGTATGGGCATGGATGTTGGCGAGGCCTGGGGCGTGCACGAGGAGATGGAGAGCCGGCGCGGCATGCTCGGCTGGTAAGATTTATTCAATTGTACAAGTAGGCAGTGGGCCAAAGAGAGCAGGGCATTCAAGGAAGAGAGGATTGGGATCAATTTTGCTTGCTGTACATTATACATCTTCTGCATTAGACAGAATTACAACAAGAAGGGGTTGCGATTGCCTTGTTACCTTTGATTCTTGTTGTTTTCAGTAAGAGAGGCAAAACTCTGATAGTGCTCGACTGTTGTCTGCTCTGGGAGCCCGAATTTCTTTTGGAAGTGCCTCTCTTTACTCTTTGGTACACCGCATTTTCCCTCCCTCGACGAAGCTCCGCTTTGCCTGCCCTCTTCTCAGCGAGCCCCGTCCTTGAAGCTTTGTGTGAAGGAGAGAAAGCATCTTGAAGCTTCGGACGACAGAGAGAAAGGAGGAGGTTGCCTCATGTCGCCGTCCAAAAGTTAAAGAGCAACCACAAGAACCCAAAACTCCACCACCTCTTTTCCCCTGTTAGGAAAACAAGAGGACCCCCCAATATGTACAACCCCGTTCGGACGCCATGCTGTGCTGTTGCGGGACAAATAAGCAGGAAATTAGAAGATAGAGAGGAAAATATGTTATCAAATGTGCTCAAGCACGTTCAACCCACGCGTGACACTTCTTTCTGTCTGAAGCAAACTTGCGTCGTCCTCTATTATTTCCAGATGTCAAGGCGAAGGGCCCGGCGTGCTTCACAAAAACACATCTTTGCTTCTTTCGTACGACAAGTAGTCTGATACCAACCCTTGTCAAGTTCTTTGGATTGGAGCGTGGCACAGATCTAGCCTGGCCGGACCAGAGTCGACTTCCAATATGCCAGGTGCTGCGGCGGTCCGGCGCCACTGTCTGCTGTTGATGTAGCTTTTAAGGAGCGCCTTGCAGAGGTACTCGGAACACAACGTGCAATGTGGCCCAGTACTATATATTGATTTTGTGCTTGCCGGAGTTGTATTGGTGGTCCAGCATTTCGCTTGGTGATCTTCACTCCAATTGAAGATGATGTCTTGTGCTCACATGGCGACTACATGATGGCACACCTGCATCCTGGCGATGTCCGCTCGGCGCCACCGTCAGCTTGCTCTGTGGGATTGTTGTTTCCATTGTTTCCGCCTCGTCGGCGAGGATAGCCACTGCCGCGACTCGTCACCTTGCCCAGCTTGCCGCCAGTAGCGTCGTCGTCGTCAAAGTCGGCTGGTTTGACTGACATGTGCACCATGTTTGTACTATTAGGATTGAATTTCAGCTCTACAGCAGACCCCTGTTAGCATATGTCCTCTCTCTCCGTGTTGCAGTAAAGTCAAACTTGTCCTTACCTCCCAAGGCACTCTTGTCATCGAGCAGACGCCCAAAGTGGATAAGACGAATAGCAGAGGGGCTTGTAGGTCGGAGCTCCCAGTTGTCCCGCCAATCTCGCCATATCAGCTCCTTCAGGGTGTACACACTGATATGCCACGGGTCTGCCACCTCGTCTTCACGGGGCTCATGGGCTTCCGTCTCCACCTTGCCAGCCACGGCGTCGGCAGCTCCATCAACTGCCTGTGCTAATGTAGGACTCGCGGGCGCTGGCGTAGATGCGTTGCGTTGCTTGAGGTATTGCGAATCGATTCTGAAGGCATGTCGGGTGCCGGTGGACGGCAGCAGAAGCGTTATCAGCACGGCGGGTGTGGAATCGTTAGACATGGTCACAAGAGCATCTGCGTTGGATGTCTGGTTGGTACGGGGTTGTGCTGGTTTATCGGCTTGCCCGTCAGCTGTGAGTGAGTCAGCTGCAGGCCCAGAGGGGGTGCCCATTGACTGCTGCGAGACTGCCGACGCCTCCGTTGCGGTGACGAAGCGGTCTGGACCCGCAGGGCGAGATGCGTCTGCTGATATGTTGGAGCCACCGAGCTCAGACATTTCGACGGGCTTGGACGTTGCAGAAGCCAGAGGCACTGCCGAAGGCTGTTGGCCCGCCATAGAACGAATGTGGCTGCTCCTGTTACCCAGCTAGACTTGCTGTATGTATCTTTCCCTCTCCGTGATGTACTCTTGGATTTGATGATAGCTCTGCCTTTGGCAGATCAGGAGCTATATTTTAATCAACCAAGTCAGAGGATTGATCAGTGATGGCCCTGCGATACGAAGAAATGTAGCAGGTGAACGGCGTCTTTCTGGTGGTTTATCAGAGGCCAAACTATTGTTGCGCTACAAGTTGGAGCAAGGAGAGACGACGTATGCGGCTCCTTGGCAAAGCAAGGCAAGTTGAAGCAATCCGTCATCGATAAATTACCAGATAACCATTTGTCACCATTTGCCATTGTCTCAAATAGTCGCGCAACTTTAAGTGCAGAACTAGTAACAGTGACTGAACTCTACTATGACTTCACATGCCATTTCCATCTTCCTACTTTTCAGACGCCGCCGATGATCTATGCTCAATAGGGCATTCGACCACACCAACGGACTTCACTATCCATGAATGAATAGAAATCATAGCAGTGAGCTTTGGAAGAAAGGATATTTGACTCAAATCTACGGCACTACTTCTCTTTCCTGCTGCGCCGGCTGCCCTCTTTGCGCTCCCTGTGCTCTTTCTGTCGCTCCTCTGCTTTCTTTGCCTGTTCTTCCTCCTTTTTGGCTGCTGTTCTTCGTCGCGCTCCCTCTTTCTCCAAGGCCTCGACTGCCTTCTCGCTCAGCTGCCAGATACGCTTCTGCACGCCCTCATCCTTGACTTCTGCGCGCTGAATCTTGCCAGGCTGGCAGTCTCTAATCAGGATGCCTCCTTCGCCTCGAATATATTCGGCATGCATGGCGGCATGCAGAAAGCTCTGCGCTCCTTGCTGTGGACTCTTAAGGACAAGCCACCAGAAGGGCCATGTCAACAGGTACAGCGCCAGGCCAATGAGTGTGCCTCCAGTGAGATGCCGCCGCATGCCTGGCGTACGCGACCATCCTGGGTCAACAAGCAGCACTCTGCCGACTGCAGGTGCCTTGTCCGGTCTCTTGTACTCTGCAAGGTGTTTTTGGAAAGCCTGAGCAAATGCCATGAGCTGTAGTTTTGAGGTCGAATACAGTGCCGACGACCGCTTGCCAGTCATCTTGTTGCTCTGGTCCTTTGCCCGCTTGCCATTGTCCTCTGCATCTCCAACTCGTGGCACAGCAAGCACATCATCCTCAAGCAAAGGGCTAGCCACATAACTTGAGCATGTACCGAACAAGATGCGCACATCACGGTCTGGCGGCTGTGCTCGTATAGCAGGGCTTAGAATGCTAAGCAGTTGGAAGTTGGCAAGGTAATTGATGCCATATGTAGCCTCAACGCCATCCTCTGTGGCCGCAATTTGTGCTCCTCGTGGCGTCTGCGTTGTTGCACATAGAACCACCATATCCAACCGCCGTGGAGGCGCATTGTCCACCCACTTGGTAGCGAATTTGCGTATCGAGTGTAGAGATCTTAGATCCACCTGCTCCGCCATAATGAGCTCGTTGTTTGTCTGTGTGCGTAGGTCCATAATGTAGTCGACCAGAAAGGGGTCTGTCAGCTCTTGCTGCACAAGCAGTATGAGCTGAGCTCCGCGCTCTGCCAGATCTCGAGCAACCACAGCCCCGATGCCAGACGTGCCACCGGTGATCATGACGACTTTCGAATGCATGTTGCGTTCTGCGCTATTGCGTGCGCCGCCGAACCAGATCTTGAGGAGGGCAAGCAACGCGAGAAATGGCCCTACACGTAGCACGAAGCGTACGGCCGTCCATCCTCCCGGTATCTTGTCGAACTCGCCGCTGAGCGTCTGAACGATAAGTGGAACTGGCATAACGGTCGTCCCTCACATCCGTTCAGAGACAGCAAAATAGTCCACGAGGATGCGAAGGTGCAATGTTAACGAGGTTATTTTTAAAAAATAACAATTTGCGTCATGGCGCAAGCGCTAAAATCCGCCTATGTCCGTCAATTGCTTGAGCATGATATTAGCTCTCCTCTCGCTTGATTTGATACTAGAAGGTAGAAATCAAAAGTCAAACAGGGTGTGCGAAATGATTGGAACAGCTGTCATATTTGGTCAGAAAATTGACCGCCATGTACACGGGCTGGAATCAAAAAGGCTTCTTCTTTTTCTAAATACATGTCTTGCAGGGAAGTCTAAAGTGACGCTATGTTGGCTCACTGTCTTCTGCAGCGGTACTGAAATCTAAGTATATTTCACAGATGAGAAGATCAAAAACCAGGATGACACCTTTCAACGCTGGCGAAAGGTCTTTTGAAGAAGTCAATGATCATATGGAATTATATAATAGACGGCAAAGATGTACAAAGCTGAGCACAAGATAATGGCATCAGGAAGTACTAACGCAAAGAGCGTTCAGTAGCGGAAGCCCGCCGCATTGATCGTCGAATAGTTCGCAAAAAAAAAAAAGTTCAAGCTTGACAACATCACAACAGTCGCCATGGTGTAAAGTCAAATATGAGCAAACGCGTTGCGAATGATGAGCAGCGAGAGACTAACAAGCGCCTCAAGTCGGACCACACCAGCTCAATAGAGCAGATACACAGTGCGAAAAGCTTGCAGCAGCTCCTCAGCTTCCAACAAGATGCCGTCCCACAGATGCGCGCGAGCATCAAGACCTTCAAGACATTTCTCGAGTCGATAGCATATGCCGAAGACAGAACCTCGATCACCAGGGAACAAGCCATCCTGCGCGACTTTCTGCAGACGCAGCGAAGAGATTCAGATGACGGGCCATACATGCAGGATCTCATGCAGACTTGGAGTTTCGCAGCTCAGACGAATAATGACGCGCTGCTCTCTTCACTGTGTGCGACACTCGCTCTACTTCTCAAGACAATCTCCACAAATCTGGAGCTTCGGGAATATGGCTTGACGCTTGTGCGCACCCTTTTGGAAGCAGCCCAGTTGAAGATCATTGCGCGCTGCCTGTCAGCACCAAAGCCAAAGGAGCATGTTATATTACCTGCCCTACGCCTCCTCACAGAGGTTGTTACATTTGATGGAGGTGCGCTGGCGCAACAGTTGTATGCGGTCAAGTCCTTCACCCTTGACCCCAAGATATTGTCACGAAATCTCTCATTCTGGAAGCCCGCCCAGGCTAGTGAAGAGGAGGAGCGGTGGAGACCAGCTATTAGGACAGTGGCCACTCGATACTTGCTTGCAAATCTCAAATTCCAATCCAGTGCGGTCAAGGTCGAGCTTCTCAAATACAGCAACGTTTTCCGAGCGCTGTTTGAGCACGTGAATCATGACCCTGTCAAAGTCCTGCAGGACTTGCTCTCAAGCTTCAAATCGGACGTTCTACTTGACAGCAACATTCCTCGGCAGAGCAAGTCCTTCGTGCTACATGAAGCGAATTTGGCAAACATTGCCCGTCTTTATCGAAGTGACACATCTTCTGGCCTGGACACGGACGGACTGCGCCACGACCAGCTTGCACATGAATTTCTCAAGTTCGTTTGCACAAATGAAGACGCTGGTGTCTTGCGGTCATCAAGCTGGTACCCTCCAGGCACAGAACGCTTAAACGAAGAAAGTCACAACGAGCGATCAGCAATCGATTTGGGACTTGATTCCATCGAATGGTTTGACAAATTCCATTCGCGAATTCCCGTGCGAAACATTGCTCTCGCCAAATTTGCTCTCGGCCTGAAACCATATGCAAGCTTGCTGGAAAGCGAGTTGCTGCTGGACATTTTTAGCGCAGTGCCAGAGCTGGTTGCCCATTATTTTATCGAAAGATCCAACTTTGCTTTTGATCCGAAGCTGACTGCCACCTGGATCGGCTATTCTGCATTCCTATTTTCAGCCGTACAAATACCCGTCCCCCGTCGAATAGGCCCAGGAGAAAGCGACGGTCGCGTCCCTCCTCCTGTTTCAGTAATGCTCGAGAATATACTCCCGCGCGCTTTATCCCAAGCAGTCCTTACCAAATGTTTGAACCAAAAGGTCGAACTGATCACATTCTTCACCATCAGAATAACATCCGCCGCGATACAAAAACTACAGGCATGCCTCAATAGGCTCCATGAAGCCTCAAAAGAGGGTGGGCGCTTATGGACAGACGCTGCTTCGAGACTCAGAAATGAATTTTCCCTCCGCTGTCCCAAGATGAAGGATATTATTGCGACATGGAGATCAACGCCAAAAGAAAACTCCTTGCAAAGAGAGGCCATCCTACGCCTCATTAAATACTGCTACCAGACCATACCACAGACAGCTTTGGAGGAGAGAATTGATGCATCGGCTGCTCTTGTACAGTCACTAGACAGCTTTTCAAAGTCTCTTACTCTCAATGGCGCAACCGAGCTTGACGCACAAGCTAGGAGCCTCGAGCTTGCAGAATTGAATCACTTGCTGCAAATTGCTCGTCACACCGCAGATATGCGTTGGTTTTCTAAGCATGGTGATGGCGACTTGTCACCATGTGGCCATCTGTTGTACATTCTCGCTTCAACGGAGCGAAGCCGAGTACCAAGAGAAATGTATGACCTTCTGACATCCATCATCAAAGACATGGGACTATTGCAGTTTGAGACGTCGCTGTCCGCCATTGACGCCTTATTAGCGAGCCTTAAACCACTGGACAATCATCTGATATCACGAACAGTCTTTGAGTTTGTGGACGACATTCTTGACCGTACCAGTAAAAAACCTATCAAATACGAAGACGATACGTCGCGCATCCGTGAAGCAATCACTGGGTCCGAAACTGCTCCTATTAGTCTTGCTTGGGCTACTATTGTTGAGCAGTGGCCCTTTGTCCTGAAACGCGATGACGAAACCTCTAAAGCTATTGCATTTTGGACAGGCCGCTTTGCAGCAGCAGCAAGCATCATTGGCGAAGACTTGAATATGCTCAATCATATCAAAGCTGAGCTCGCCAGACAATCCTCGAAACTCGCCAAGCTGTTCCAGCTAGAAGGAACGCAGCTGGATGTCCTGCGCGGCCTGCTGAAAAGGTCTGATTTGACAAGCGCTTCTTTTGTGTTAGAACAGAGCGTGTCCTCTAAATCTGGCGGCATGGATGTTGAAGTGGCCACCTTTGCCCCTTTGGAAGAAGCCCAGTCTCATAAAGGCTTACATCTTTGGTCTGAACAACCAGATTTGGCCACTGCTATCACGATGAATTCTCTTCCCCCCCTAATACTATGCCTGTCTTCCGAATACGAGGAAGTGCGGACCCAGGCCCTGACAAATATGCGAGTGATAACGATGCGACTCCAAAGAATGCTAGCTGCTGGCAATGCTGAGCCAGACCCGCTCTCTGGCACGACGGTATTACAGAATCGGGCCAAGCAGAATGCATTTTCGGATGCATCTCCCTTTTATCTTCTTCTTGGCATCACAAGCACAACGTGCTTGCCTCTAATCACAAAGTCAAAGCCTTCGAGAAGAGTACCAGGTATCGTTACATCCTATGCCTCGGCCGCTGCCAAAGTTCTGCTCGATCCATTACATCCTGTGTACGACAAGGTCAATTCTTTCCACACCAGAGCTCCGAAATGGAATGTCTCGCACATTGCTTCGTACTGGATCAATAAGATTTTATTGGAGCCGCCTAGTGATGATGTTTCGATTTCGCTTACATCAAGCTCGTCGCTCTCGTTGAACAAGGTGGCAGGCAGCCAGTTGGCCGTAGAAGAGGATGAGTCGACTGGGAGAATCAAATTGAATCCATCCAAGCTTGATGCGGCAGCTACACCATACTCTCAGGCTTCTCACAATGAGATACACTTCTTGCTGTGTATCGTCATAAACTCGCTTTACGATGCAATCGATGTCGAGAACTTGCGCTCTAGAGGGACTTTTGAACCCTTGCTGTCCCTTGCAACTGCGAGCAGCTGGCAAGTTCTGCCCCTGGGGCTGCGCCAGTTAGTCCTGATTCTTCTCTGGCGAGTCGCATTGATTGAGGGGGGAGCAACAACCTTGATTACACGTTACGGTATCCTGGCCTACGTTGACAATCTGGTCGCTTACGTTTCTGCTTCGGGAAAGGAGCATGCCGCATACCCGCTATTATCTAAAGATGGGATTCGTTCCCTGAAAAAATGCATATGGGATCACTGTGACCACGAAAAGGTCAAGGACTGGTTCGGAGATGATTTAACGACACTGAATGAACTCACAGGCGCGATGGGAGAAGCTGTTGTTAAGATCAATGGTTTTCACTAATGTAGCCTAGATATCTCCCTCTTGCGAAAATGTACTCTCATAAGCAGCATGTTCATAGATTTTCATTTCAAAGAATTTGACATTATGTGAGAAGATGAGGATGTGAATCGTCAGTCAAAATTTATTACATTGACAAAGTCATCAGCAGAATAAGCCTTCCTTAGATTTGCGATACATGACTTGCGAAAGATCACAAATGCAAGGATTTCCCAGTCAAATAAGTGCGCCCAGCCAATGAAACTCTGCCACTGTGTAGATGTTGTATATCTCTATGCTGGCCAGCCTTGCCTCTTTTCAATTGGGCGCATTCAAATTGGCTAACCTTAGGCTGGGCGACCTATCACTTCGGGCTATTCTTCAAACAGGAGCTGATTTGCCTACATATGCGCACTTGAGAAAACTCTACCGCATTCCTATTGGATTTTTCTCTTATCTTTGCCAGAAGCCACGTCAAGCTGTGCATGAACAATTGGGTACCGTTGGGGGCCACAAAGGAGCACCGAAGGGGCGACGAGCCGCCCACCAAGGCTTTGCTCCGATTCACTTTCACTTCGGAACGTTGTCTAAAAGACCTCCAGAGTAACATTTCCATACTGGATGCTAATATGACGAGACTTGACAATGGGATTGGCCTGACAATTTTCCCGTGTCAATTCGACTGACACCGTTTCGTCAGGCTACATGTTGGAGGCAGTGCATTCGGTACATGGATACAAATACCTGTTCAGTCTCTGAGATTGTCGGTAGGACAGCGAATGAGCTCAGTCGATTGGACCATGGCTCTTCAAATTTCCTCAGCCTTGCAGGTTCCCTCTGTCTACCGTGCCATTTTGAGATGTCGCCCGCGATGGCGTTTTGTCGGGCCTTATTAGCAGACCGAGGCCGTTGTCCGACCTTCTCTGTTTGTGATGACTGCTGCTTTGCGTGCTTCTCTCTAGCAGCCTGACAAGCCTAGACTTGTTGAGAATGGCCACCATAGCAGCCATTCAGTGGATCTCGCTCGGGTCAATGGACTCTAGCTATGTCCAGCCACCGTCGTGTACCTCACTCGGAATGTAGCAAGAGGATGCCAACACCAATATAAGGCCCGCCGTCGTGTGTGAGACAGGATGTTCCTCACTTGTGAAGACAATTCCATGCCCTACGGACTCTAAGCAGTATAATGGCAAACGGGAAAGACAAGACTTGGCCTCTTGCGCTCTATCTACGGTTGTGATGAGGACAACGAACGTCAAAGATAGGATTGAGTGCTATCCGACTGTTATGGGCTTGCCCTTTCCGCTAGGTAACTGATGGGTTCCAGCATATATCTCCCCTGCGCAAGAATGGCCTAACGGATTCACCCGCGCCTGTACGGGCTATGCAACTACTGATACAGTAATAACCAAAGGCCCAGAACCAACAGTGACCGCATATAACTTAAACGAGCCTCTCTCGGCGGAAAAATCCTTCGTCGATTGCTGCATGATGTGAGTTATTTGCACGCCCCGTCCTTTTGGTCTATTGACGTTTGGCTTAGTGGCTTTGCCTGCATTGGAGAGGCGCCGTATCTTTGCGCCCTCCGGACAACAGGTGGGCAGGTCATTGAGGTCCAGACACTCAGCAATTTTGCCAAACTCATGTGACCGCCCTGACTCTCTTCAATTCTAAAGATTCCTACCCTATAGCCTATCATCCACGTATCCACATGTTGATGGGTCCTTCAACGCCGTCCGTTACGCAAAGCGTATCAAATATGTTGACGCGATTTCCAACATCAACAGATTTCGTTGCATCTGATCCTACTCATTCCAACCAAGATCGAGGCAAACTTGCCGGCATTATTGTGGGTGTATTTGTAGGAGTGGCAGCCCTTTTGCTCTTCATCGGCTTTTGGCATAAGCGGAAGACATTACCAGTTAGAAAGATGTCTGAAGGGGATCAGAACTTTTCTTACAGAACTTTTCTTACAGCAAGCCTGAGCTTGCTGGTAGTTAAGATCATCTTGGAGAGATTGACAGCAGCCACATTGTGGAAATGGACCAAGGTGGGATTACAGAGGCTGACAGCGGCCAGATTGTGGAATTAGGCAATGGCAAGGTAGAAATTGGCAGGCTTAGAATATCTGAGTTTCAAGGCAGTAGTTAAACGCGGCTGTATCAGACAAGAGTGTCCTTCTAAATCTTTGACCAACAAGACGTATGCTCAGACTGTAGGTGAGGAACTAGTGAAGAGTACATCTTCTCAGCACCACAGCGATGGAAGTAAGAGGCGAATAAGCACAGGAAAACTGGAGACACGATCTTGAAAGAGTGGTGCCTGCTCAAAGAGTGACTTTGGCCCTGCATCATTTTGTTGAGACCTTGGCCAATGACATGATCATTAGCAACGCCATAGCCTTTCGATTTCGCTAGGCCTACTTGACCGCACCCAAATTTGGAGATGAAGGAATACACCCGATCTCGGGGGGAAGGCTGAGGCTCTTTCGTGGCCTTCTATTTATCCCATTTTCTCGTCAGTTTCTTTTTCGCCTTTCTCGACGCAGGAGCTTTTACCAATTGGTATGGCAAGCACCGCCACCTTTTCTCCCGAGTGGATTCCAATTGGCACATTTGAATCTGATTTTGTGCAACTCGCAACTTGTGCTTCTCCCGTAGTATGGAAAGTTGAGGGTTCCTCCTCTGCGGGCGCGGCTGTGGCATGCACCGCAATTAAGCAGCTCATCACCAGTGCGTGCCCGTTGTGTTCAGTTCCTCTATCTAATCTCAATCTATTGGAGCGAGGTTTCATCCTAACGTGACACTTAAATACTTTTATAGGGCGAGCTTCCTCCATAATAGCACCAAAACCGGATTGCTATCCGGCTGATGTTAGCAAAGCCATCCAGGCGAACGCGTTGAGCTACGGATATGTTTCTCAGGTCGGTGACTGCCCCAGTGGATTCACTCCGGCTTGTACTGGGTATCCGATTACAACACCAAACTTGTTTCAACAAGGCTATCCTTCATGGTATTATTTTAGCGGATCATTCCAGGAGAGCCAATCATTTGTCGATTGCTGCATGGCGTATGTTTTCACTTATATCCTTACAAGTATCCCCATATTTGCTGACATTGCCAGGAAATAGTGGCTATCGCTGTGATGCGGCCAATGTTGGAAATTGCGTATCAGTGACAAGAGATGGTGAGACCGTCAAAGCCCTTACATACGACTCAGCTTGTGGGTCAACAGAAACAGAATTCACCATCACGGCGGGCTCGCAATACCCTACGTTCTCACATCCTCGCATTCATATGTTATTCGGATCGATCTCGGCTACCCCAACGAAAGTTGTGTCCATTACTACAGTACTTTCGTCAGTGCCTAAGAGCTCGCCCTCATCAACTGCGCAGCAAACAGGAGATACAGATTCGGTTCGAGCTAATTTTTCTGGGGCCATCGTTGGTGGAGTTGTGGGTTTAGCAATAGTCGCGCTCGGAATCTTCTTTCTGCGAATTTGGAAGAAGCGACAAAGAAGAAAAAGAGAAATGATGCGAGATGATCTACCTTACCTTCACCACAAGCCAGAACTTGATGGAACTGATCGAGGCAGGCCTGAAATGACCAGAATCAAAGGGGCCCAGGAGAGACCAAATTACAAGAACCTCACTGAACTAAGCAATAACGAAGTCAGGGAAGTGGACAGCGCTCAGGTTGCAGAGTTGAGCAACATCAAAGCTGGAGAAATAGGTGACGGTGGATATCAGATAGCTGAACTCCAAGGCTGTTCACCACAACAGGTAGCGGTGCAGGCGAGAAGACAGCTCTAATTAACGTCAGTGTTTGATACCGTTGACAATCACCATTGCTTATGTTCCATAGCCGCAGAGTATATAACAGTGGAAGAGATACACATGACGCGAAAATAGTTGATGTTAGCGCGAAGAAGATAAGGGCGCCCAAGGCACGATGCGAAAATAGACGATGCCAGCTCAGCAGCTGACCTTTGCCCTGCATCACTTCTCGGTACAAGGGTACGTGTTGCCTGTTTTAGAGGATTCACGTTGGGGGCCGCGCCGAATCCTTCAGAGACTAAGCATAAGTCTAGATGGGATGGATTCAAGCAAGGCTCTAAGAAAAGGTCAAGAGTATGGGTTGCATTTTTGTGCTCTGCTAATTCCTTTCATTAATCGTGGAGCCCTTTTGCATCACTGCGAACCTTTTACTGGAAAAGATGGTAGTTGGCCATAATTCAAAATGGATTCCTCTCAATCAATCGATTCTATCTTCGACTTACCCACATCGTGTACGTCACTTGGGCTTTGGTCAAAAGATGGCACCACAACTGTGGCACCTACTGTTACATGCGACACAACGGTCATGCAGTCCTTGGAAACAATTTGGCGCTCAGATGCTGCATAGTACGCCTCTTATGGGAAGACTCACATAGAAGACTCGTGTTCTGCTCCTGTGACCCAGACTTTTTCCATGGTCAGCGCGACTATGGTGATCCAGGTGAGCTGCTTCCCATCCGCCATGGAACTCGTCCTTGAAACTTCTGAATGGCGGGAGGCATATATATCTTACGCGAGCGATTGCCCTCACGGATACTCTCGAGCATGTACAGGCTATCCATTTCCTACTGGTATATCAGCAGGCATCACGTATTCGGGAACCCCATCAATTGCCACGATATATACTCTAGACAGACCCATTTCAAGTGGCCAGTCACTCGTTGATTGCTGCATGATGTATGGCCCCAGGTCCAGAGAGGAATTTGATACTCACTGACGACGCTTACTCATGACAGTGGTTACAGGTGCCATGTCTCCGACCATAGCCTTTATACCCTCGCGACGGCAACAAGACAAGACATAGAGGTCTAGACCCTTGACCAAGTGGTCAGCACCACATTAAAATAACATGGTCTTCTATAGCTGTCAAACCAAAGTGGCGACCTTAGCTTTCAGCTCTGTGGAAGACTGGCTGCCATCTCATCCTCGAATACACATGAAGTTCAACCAGACAATCTCGAAGCCATCGCAAATTGCCTCGTCTTCATTCTCTCTTGCAAGCTGAAACATCTTCAACAAAGATTGTACTTCCCGTAGTGGGTGGCATCCTGTTTTTAGCATTCATTGTCCTGGAAATTTTCTTTGTGCAGAAACCGAGAAGGTGGCAGAGAAGATCCATATCTCAAGAAGGCCTTCTTACTTATAAGATGAGGGAGCTTAAAGGGATAAGCCAAAGTAGAACTAAAGTATATGGTTTCCGCAGCTATCTGAAAGAGTTGGGTAACACAGAGAGAAAGGAGATGGATGGCGGCCATATTAGAGAATTAACTGGTGGCGAGATCACAGAATTGGACAACAGTCAAATCGTGGAAATCAGTGGTTGTTCAGCTGAAGAAAGACTCGGTCGCCACAATGGACTGGCCGAACTTAAAGGAAGCAGTCTTACGTGACGAGAGCTTCCAGGTGCTTCAGGCAGTGGAACGACTTAGAGAATGCCCCAGGGGCCCTTTAAAGCTATCTTCAAGAATTTAAACAGGTGTCTGTACATAGTAATGAAGGAAACCAAATTGGGTCTTGCAACAGCCAGGGCACTTCGAGGAGCTAGACAGGCAGTCATAGTCTACAATGTGGGAAATGTCAAGGTCATGCGCTATCATGCAGCGTCTTGAACCACCGGGGGAACGAAAAAGGGGGCAGACGACAGAGAATTGGCAAATTCTTCTTTGGTGATTTGGCCAATTGAAGATAATCGCTAATTTTGCGCCATTGAGGAATCTCCCATTCAGCAATGTAGCTAGACACTCTCGGCGGATTAACGCATTTTGAACCTTTTGGGGAAAGCTGTGGTTGCTTCTTGAATCCTGAGTTCGGGGAGAATTAAGAACGAATCCATTGAACATTGCAAAGAAAAGAAGAAGAAGAAGGAAAATCCCGTGCAGAGATGGGCACATGAATGGAGACTTCACTTGCATGGCACAGTCACGGAGAGCGGAAAGAGAACGAGGCAATGTATGTTTCTTTGGTGGGTATCGAGCTGGTTCGTTGTCCTTGCATTCGTTCTTGTCTTGATGTTATCAGTCCGACCCCATGCGGCAACACCACAGTATCTTGCAACCCCTTTTCTTTCTTTGCTGCCAAATTCGTCGACCGAGGAGCAGACTTCTCTGTGTATTTGATACTCTCACACGCAAACACGCAGACGCCAGGGAAGGAAGGCTCTCCCACTACATGCCCTTGTAGGCGCCGGCACCCATCTGCTGTGCATATTGAGCGTAGCCACCCTGTGAGGGCGGCATGCCTTGCGGTCCTGGAGGAGGTGGCACGCCAGGGCCCATCATTGGTCTACCATTCTGACCAGGGGCACCACCAGGGCCAGGAGGGCCGGCAAAGACGTCGAAACCCGGAGGAATGCCGCCAGAGCGACGCTGGCCTGGTGCTGGGCCGTGCATGCCGGGTGGCACGCTGGGAAAGCCTGGTGGTGGACTGAAGAAGCCAGGCGGCTGCTGTGGCATAGGACCGCGCATGGGACCGGCGCCAGGACCACCCATGTGTGGAGGGAACTGCGGGTTGTAGAAACCGGGAGGAATGTGCTGGCTCGAAGGAGGTGGCGGACGTGCAGGAAAGCCGGGAGGAGGTTGCATGCGTTGCGGTGACGGTGGGCGGCCACTGTACATCTGTTGTGGTAACGGCGGCTGGTCGAAGCCTGGAGGAGGACGTTGCTCTTTCATGAAGCGAGAAGCGTTGTTATCATGAGGAGGAGACTGCGGAGCTGGGCCGGTACTGTTGGCTGCTGGCTGCTCACCGCTAAAGAAGCGCGAGGCCTGGCCGCCGCGTGGTTGGGACGACGGAGGAGGTGGTGGTGGGTATCTGCTGGCGTTGGTATCTGGAGTCTTGCGCTCGTAGCCTTGACCATAGATTTGGCCCTCGGTGAAGGGCGTACGTGGCTGCTGGCTCTTCATAAGGTTGAGCAAGAATTCGCTGTTGCGGTCAGAGGCTGGCGGCTGTGATGAGCGGTTCGACTGCGAAACTGGAGAGGCAGGGGTCTTTTGCGTCTGTGCTGGAGGCGAAGCAGGAGTCGAGTCGAAGAAGGCTGGTAATCCTGGCGGAGGCCCATTCTTGGGAGCATTCTGCGATGGTGGAGCAGAAAAGAGTTGCGGGCCGGGCCCTTGCGAGTTGGTGCCACCCATGCGGAGCATGGCCATCATACGTTCGAAGCCTGCCTGATCTTCAGTGCTCGTCTGTGCCAATTTCGGGCTGGCGACAGGCTCCGAGGGAGGCTCGGCAGGCAGGGGCTCGTCGTTTGCACCAAAGAAGGACTGGAAGCGCGACTTGCCCTTTTTGCCTGCTGGCTTCGGCGTTGCACTCTCCAGAGGCGCGTCCTCGACGGCGCCGAGGTTGCCAAAGAAGGAAACTTGACTCATCTTTGGCTTCTCAGCGACCTGCTCGACCGGAGGTGTTGCAACTTGCTCTGGCTGGGGAGTGACACCGTCTTCGGCCTTCATCATCTCTTTCCACTTCTGAAAGTCGTCGATTGTGCGAGCAGCTGGCTCGTTGCTGGCCCCAGACAACTCCCAGCCGGGGTCTTCGTCTTTGGAGCGGCGAGCCCAGTCCCTGTCGGTGGTGCGCCGTGGCTTCTCGTCGCGCCAGGCGCTCTTGACCTCACCAGACTCTTCTGGGGCAGAATCCTTGTTGGCATCACGGAACCAGGGCTGGTCGAACTTGCCACGGCCTATGCCACGCGTGGGGCGTTTTGGATCCTCATCTCGGCCATTGGAAGGGCGATTCCGGAACTTGCCCGCGCGGTCTTCGTCTTCGTCGACTGAGAGCTTGCTGCGGAAGCGCATGTCACCTCCATTGCTGTCTCGAACACGTTCGCGACCTTCGCGCGGTGCAAACCTGTCGAACTTGCGCACCTCGTCGCTCTCTTGGTGGGAGGCTTTGTTTGCCTGGCGGGCGGCCGACGCGGAGGCAAAGGACATTTTGGGACCTAGAAATACTTCTTCGCCATCCTCTAATAATGGCATTAGACCAATCCTCATAATCCGTTTGACGCAACTCACTCTTTGCATGACGTGCGCCTCTGGGGTCGAATTGACCAAGACCGCGCTGTCGAGGATTCTCATTCTCGTCTGATCGGACAGTGGCGCCCGCACGACCTTTACTTTGTATTTGGGGTCTGTACATCAGATTCAGCAGAGCTGACCATGTGCGGCACAGCAAACTTACTCGGCCCATTGCTCGATGTTGGGCAGTTGGTCTGGTTTCTGGACCAAGGGCGACTGGCGGAGGTGTAACAGCTCTTCGGGAGTGTACCGAAGTGCAGGCATGCTGAGTCTCGCTGGCGCAACTGGAGCTCAGCTGCGCTCAGCCTTGGATTAAGAGATGCCAAAATTCCGTGGGCGTAGATGTGTGTAATGGACAAGGTTGGAGGAGGATAGATGGTGTGAGGCAGTCCTGGAGCTAGCAAATGATCAAGCCGTGGAGATTGAGGGTTTCGGGAGGCCTTCTGAAGGCAACAGAGGTCTAATTGAGGGAGAAACGGGGGATCCTGTCGAATATAATGGTACTGAAGCTATGGGAAGAAGAGGCTGTGCGTGGGTGCGACAGAGGCGGTGCCTTGGCCAATTGCTAGAGAGATGCAGTGACTTCCAAACGAGAGGCGATTGTGCACGGTGCGAGAGTGTTCAAGATGTAGGGAATGTTGTAATGAGAGAGAGAGGGCAAAAAGTAGTAGCGCACGAACTGATGTGTTTCGTTCGTTGCGGGCGCTGGGAGTTGACTCCGACGTCACGCCTGCTGCTTTCCGCGCCTGCTGCCTGAGCTGTGAGGCTAGCACTTTCGGCCCCCCCTTTTACTACATGTTATTCACCAAAGATGGACTTGTTTCTCGCTCCAATGGCAGATATCATGTTCATTATGGTCCTCGTCTCCCTTGTTCTATCATGTATCCCCGGGTTTGATGATGTGCCCCCTGTCAGCAGTACCTTTACCTCGCTATACTCCTGAAACCTTAATTCTCCAAGGATGAAGACGCTGCTGCCCCTGCATTGGTTAGGACCTTTGCTCCCTCCCTGTAAGCTAAGTACCAAACCAGATTGGAGAAGCTGTCCATTCAGAGTGGTCCCATCTTGGAAGAAACTCGGCTTATGTGCAAGGGCTTATGCCAAATGAGGAGAGTAGGCGTTTCAATGATTCTGGTGAAACTCACTGTAGCTCTATATCACTTTGTTTCAGAAGCTGTTGATCTTCTTCATCATACACATGCTGCTCCCCGTCACTCACTTTAACAGTCTTGGTGGAAATGATGACGGGTAATTCACAAAGACGCACGATCACAGTGAAGGCTCAGTTGATGAAAGTAAATTGTTATACATTAGATTGCGGTCAATGGACCGTGTCTGTGCCTGCATTGAGGCTGAATACTTTCAGACTTTGACATCTGTCGCTGCAGAAATTCTGCTGCGATGTGTGTCTGAGCAAGACTTGATCTTGCCAGATTGTTTCTGTGAGTGGAGTGGTATAGTTAAAAAAAAAGACCCAGGCGCCAAATGCTCGCTTTTCCTAATATGCTCCCAAGAGATGGCTACGAAAAATTTGCCTCCAGATTTGCTCCTCTGAAAAAATAAATCTCAAAAATCGAATGCTAGACAACACCAAACACATGCAAAGTCAAACCAAAAATTGGGTATCATACAAGAACAGGGGTCGAGGCGGTGGCTGCCTTGCCGTTGGCAACAAGATCGCAAATCTTGTTGGCAACAGCAGCCGGGTAACCGCGTCGGAGTGCCTCGCCGACAACGCTCATGGCGTTGCCGTGATTGTCGGTGGCCATGTAGGCACGGACCATGGCCTCGTAGGTGCTGGGCTCGCGGTGCTCGCGTCCCAGACGCTGGTAAATGGCACGGGCTTTGCCAATGTCGCCAGCGGTAGCCCAGCCGTGGATCAGCGTGTTGGCAATGTAAGCAGTCATGGGCACCGGCATCTTGGCCAGAAGCGGTTCGGTCGCAGCGACGTCGTGGTTGGCGACATAGCCTTCGAACAGCGCCTGATACAGAGAGGCGCTGGGCGCTGTCTGGGCGCTGACTTCGTCGAACAGCGCACGGGCACCAGCCATGTCGTGCAAGACACAGCCTTTGGCGTGGATCAGAGCAGCATAGTGTACGGGTTCAGGCTTGTTGCCAGATGCGCGGATCTCACCCAAGATGGCCTCGGCGGCAGGCAGGTTGACAGGTGTCAGCGAGGCATATGCATCAATCAACAGCTTGTACGTGTGCATGGTGGGCTGGATGTTTTGCGTCTTCATGCGCTCGTAGTAAGCCAAGACCTTGTTGCGGTCGCGCTTG
Organism: Erythroxylum mucronatum; assembly: GCA_027563825.1. NCBI lineage: Eukaryota > Viridiplantae > Streptophyta > Magnoliopsida > Malpighiales > Erythroxylaceae > Erythroxylum > Erythroxylum mucronatum. Next base: position 52,996 of record JAOSBP010161277.1, read on the forward strand.
GTCGTCAAAAAGTACTGCATCAGGCTGTTGTAAGGGGCTGGACGGGGCTTGTAGTTTGGCATGCTCTCCATCTCCTCGAACAGCTCTTCGGCGAACTTGTCGTCGCTCACACGGCACAGGGCGTTGACAATGGTGCCGTAGGTGACGCTGGTGGGTCTGATGCCGAGGTTGCGCATCTCGGCAAAGTAGAACAGGCAGTCGTCGATGCGACGCGCCTTGCCGAGCTTGCCGATCAGAGCGTTGTACAGGAAGGACGAGGGCTCGGCACCTTCAGCCTGTGCGCGCTGGAAGATCTTGACAGCCTCGCTGGCCTCATCGAACGTCTTTGTCGACTCCTTGAGTGTCGTGATGTACAGACCGAACGTGTTGGCAGAAGGTGCAGCGCCCATGTTGTTGAGGTCGGCGTGGTACTGGCCGGCCAGCTCTCGCTTGCCCATGGTTAGACATGCGCCCACCATGGCGTCAAGGATTGCGATCCAGCCCTGGCGCACGATGCGGCTGTGACGAACAAGTGGGACGTCTTGCTCCGCCATTGCCAGGATTTCCTGTGCCAGATTGAGGCGGTTCTCCTTGGCAGCTGCAGCGATGAGCTTGGCGTAGGTGAGGTAGCGAGGATGGCGTCCGACGCGGCGCATGTTCTTAAACCTGGCAAGCGCTTCGTTGAGGTGGGTGGCGTGGCGGCCGTACGACTTGTCAAGCTCTTCACCAATGACAGCGGAGCCCTTGAAGTCTGTCGAGTTGGCATAGGGGTCGAAAGAGTCGTCAAAGGCCGGTGGTGCCGATGTCTGTGCCGGTGGTGGTGGCGGTGGTGCTGCTGTCTGGGGGAAAGTGGGCGACAGCATTGGGGTAGAAGCCGGGAACTGGTATGCATTCCAGCGGGCAGCAAGCTCTGCACGTCCAAGCACAGGCAAGACTTGGTCGATGAGCTGCACTGTAGTCTTGTCAAGAGGCAGACCGCTAGACAGCAAAATCTCAAACAAATGCGCAAAGCGAGCCGAGTGGGCTGCATCGAGGTGAGCACCGCTGACTAGGAGCCTGGCCTGGACGTGAGACAGGATGTTGATGTCGTTCCAAGCCATGCGCGAGATCTGCTCAGGGCCCAGGCCAGCGAGAATGTGCTCGGCCACGGGTGCGACGAGGCTGCCGTTCTCAATCATGATGCGGATTGACTCCATGCTGGCAGCCGACGACAGCGACGCGCCAGACTTGATCAGAGAGACGACGGCAGAGCTGATGACTTCGACGGCCTCGTCAATCTGCTCAGCCACGTCTGACTGCTTTGGGGCATTTGAACGGATTGCCGCAAACACTCTGCGGCTCTCAGCGAGACCTTGCTCGGCATCGCCAGAGGCGATCAGAGAAAGGGCATACATGGTGCTGGGCTCGATGAGGCTGGCGCGGCCTGTCTGACTGATTCGCTGCCAGACACCGTTGGCGCCTTGCAGATTGCCCAGACGCACATTCATTGCAAGCATGGCCTCAGAGGCCTCGTTGCTGGCTGCAGAGGATTCGTCGAGCAGCCTGAAAGCCTGAGACGCTGCCGAAGCCACGCCGTGATCGGCGGCGTGGACACAGATGGCCTCAAGCGCCTGCACCTGGGCTTTGCTGGTAAGCCTCTCAGTGGCGTGGGTGATGGCCTCGGAGTACTGTCCGAGAGCGAGCCACTGAGGCACAAGGGCGTGCAGAGCAACAGCACCCTCGACCGAAAGGAAGCCGTCAGTGCCAGCAAGAGAGTCTTGAATACGCTTGAAGAAGCGCATGCCGCCATCCATGCGACCACATGTGATGTAGGCCTTGACAACAGCCGCATAAATGTCGTCGTCTTTGCGGACCAGAGAGATGTCTCCACGATCGTTGGTAATGGCAAGGGCCTTGTATTCATTGTAGCACTCGACCGAGCTGGCAAGATCACCCATGCGGGCAAAGGCCTGGATCATGGGGGCGAAGATGGCTGTTGGCGCCTGCACATTCTGCGACTCCATGTTGGCGTAGATGCGGACCATGTCATCCGTGCGGCCAGCCTCGGCGCAGGCACTGATGAGCACGCGGTAGGTCTCTGGCGAGAAGAGATGCGTAGTGGAGACTGCAGCGGCTGTGTCGAACAGCTTGACGGCCAGGCTGAGTGAGTCGTCTTCGACCAGAATCTTGGACTCGACTTCATCCGACTGGAACAGAAAGCTCGCCGAACGGTCAAGGCCACCGAATCGGGCCTGTTTGGTGGCAATACCCTGCTTCGAATACAAAACCTCGACGGCGCGTGCGGCCAAGAGCTCGATAAGGATGGCGTAGGTGGAGGTGTCTGGCACCACGCCACGGTGAAGCATGTCGGTGTAGACATCGAGGACCTTGGGGACGAGATGATGCTTGCCACGGACCAAGTTCATGGCAGCAAGGAGGAGGGCATTGTAGGCAGATGCTGTTGGAGCAACGCCCGAGGAGAGCATGCGCTCGAACAGCACAGGAATGTCTCCATATTGGCCAGATTCCGCAAGACTTGTGATTTGTTCGGTGAAGACCTCGGATTCACTGAAGGAAGTAGGTGCAGTCGAGTAGGGAGTCAAGGACGGTTCAATCTCTGCCGAGCTGCTCTTTGGAGTGACGGGAAGGCTGGCGAAAGCCTGAGGGCTAGCTGGAGCCGGGGACGTTCGGGCGCTTTCGAGATCAACGGCAGCTTCTTCTGTGGCAGTTGGGTCCACAGCAGACTGCTTCAGATCGTCGACGGCACTTGCGGTGTGCGAGCGGTTCAAACCGAGGCGTTCGGGATGGGAGTCTGTCTCGGCGGGAGCAGTAGCAGTCGAAGCTGCAGCCTCGGCTGGCTGGCCGTCTGGTATCGTTGTTGGAGCTTTCCATCCGATGCGTTTGGCAAACTGGAACTGGTGCCAGTCCTTCTCCTCACTCTTCTGATGGCGTTGCCAGGCATCGTAGTAGGCTGCCAGGCCACTCGAGGTGTCGGAAGGGGCAGCCTTGAGACCGACGGCGGTGCTGGTGTAGAAGACATGCTGAGAGTGATGTGTCTTGCCATGCGACTGAGGTCGGCCGAAGAGGCTGATGCCTAGGTTCTGGAAGGACGTGTTCTGCGAGGCAGACGAAGACTGCGAGGCAGCGACCAGAGACTGAGCGTATCCATTTGCAAAGCTTTTGAGTAAACTTTGGCGTGCAAGATTGATGGGCTTGAACACCATTTAGGAGACGTGGGCCCTTTCACATGAGAGGGGTGTAGCTACTGTTGGATCGCACGTTAGTTTTGTCTTGCTCTGCCATGCCATTCAGCAGGTAGCACTGTGGTCTCCGTACCTGGGAAGTCTTGAAAGTAAGCTATTGCAGGTTCGCACAACGACTGCTGCAGCCGTTGACGAACGCGCACGCGACGAGGTGTCTTGATGATGGAGGTGGGTTTTGGAGGATGGATGCGTTTTGGTCAAGACTGCCTCTGGACCAGCAAAGGCAATCAGGACTAGATGTAAATGACGGACTGGTCAATGGAGGAGAGGAATTGAGGCGAATGGAGGAAATAAGTAAGACGGGAGGAGAGAGTGTGGGAGGAGGTGATGACTGTTGCCTTGGGCCATGACCCTTTTACTTTTCGTGTATGACCAGGGGCCGGGGCGGAGGCTCTGCTAACGTCCGACCGACTCCTCCCGCGTGGCAGTGATAGTACGGCGTTAAGACACCTTTTCTGTGGGCGACGCCCGCATTCCAGCAGTTTCGCCCGCGGGGTTTTAAAACGCTGCTGGAAAATGCCTCATAGTGGTTCTGTTGCACATAGGCTTTTTAAGATACATGGCTTTTAAAGATTCGAGTCGACATCTGCTGGTATGGTCCTTCAAGATGGCCACGTCTTTCATCTCGGTGTTTGAATACATCTTTAAGACCGTCACATCATCGAATTCTTAGACTGGTGCTGCCGTTCAGAACGAATGTAATCATCAACTCTGTTCTGCTTCTATTTCTGAAATTTAGGCGGCATTCAGCTTGCCAGGAGAGTTTTCAAAGATCATGTCTATCCGCTTGGTTCCGTTCAATTAGAACCTTGGTACAGCCTTTGTAGGAATCAGTAGATCTCACATGATAGCAGTGCTCTGAATGAGTGCAAAGGGCATGCAGCTTCGTCTGCTTGACGGAAAGTGGGAATTGACTTCTGCAAAAATGGCTGCTTGCTTGCCAGGAAGATGAACCAGGAAATCCATTCATTTTCATAAAAGGGATGATAAGTTTCGATTTTGATTTACAACTAATATAAATGGCAGGGTCAATCACGTTTGATAATATTCGGACCGCTGGCGCAACGGTAGCGCGTTCGACTCCAGTTCTGGATGTCTATCGAAAGGTTATCCGTTCAAATCGGGTGTGGTTCAATGCCATTATTTCTTTTTGTTTTTCTTTGTGGTTTAGATTTATCGACCTTGAGCGAGTTGAGGAGGAAAATGAAGGAGACTTTGGTTTTGGAGGGTTGAGAGACAGGGACAGGGCTCCGTACGGCAGGTGCGTGCTTCGAACTCGTTCACCGGCACTACCAAGCCAGACTCAAACAACTTCTCTTTTTTCAATGTCAGGAAACGAGTCCAAGGTCTTCTGATATCAATATTGCAATTTGGGGATTATTTATCTTATCCAAGGTATGCAGATTCGCAATATTAGCAACCACAAAGTGCAGCTTCCCTCCATTCACAGCGCAAAAATCTAAGAGCTCGACTCCGCTTTAAACTGATCAATGAGCTTCAAGACTGCATTGGTGCAGCCGTAAGAGCATTGGTATCCACCTCCAGCGTGGCCATAGTTGTGCACGACGCATATACCATTGATTTGCTCGCGGGCAACCCGAATGCCGCCCTTTCGCACTGGCCTGAGCCCAACAGCGTGGCGGATCACGCTCAGCGCCTCGACGCCTTTGCCATTGGTGAGCTCCGGGGCAAGGTCGACACATCGCTTCATGATCCTGAGGGCCAGGCTGGGATCTGGCTGCGATTCCCAATTGTGCTTCTGGTAGCATCCACCCAGCACACAGCCTCCCCCTTCATCATGTCAATCTTGATTCAATGAAAGAAACAAAAGAGACTTACCTGCTGCGCGTGTCATCATGTACATGACTTCATCCTCTCCGTCATCTGTGCCGGAGATGCACCGCATGGCGTTGGCCTCGTTCCTGACCACCACAATCTGGCCGCGCGCAGGATACATGGCGGTATCCTGCACTCCTCCAAGCTTCAACGACCCTAGTCCAGTGCAGTTGACAACTATTTCGGCACGCTTGCCAGTGTGATGTAGCTCTGCTGCATCGGTCACATGTTCGACAATGGCTCGGCGGTAGATGACGCCGTTCTTGAGCCCTTGCGAAACGAGCCAGGGCAAGTAGATGGCCGTGTTGATGCACACAGACACAGCTTCTTGGCCAGCATCCACACCTTCTGGCAGGTCCTGCTTCTCGATTTTGCGATAGTCGGGTAAAACATCCTTCAGCCATGCGTCTTCTTCAAGAAGGTTCTTGAACCATTGGCCAGTGGTAGAATTTGCGTCCTTGTCTCTGCAATAGTTGACAACATCTTTGTTCTCTTAGCTAGTTCTGGTTTTAAGCTTAGAGACCTACTTTGAAAGTGTATGCCAGCCTCTGGGGATTCTCTGGCCAGCTTCTCAAGTGGTGGCCACGTTTCTCGCTCATACTGCTCGCCAGCCGTGCCTCTTGCATGGACACTACATACAAAGAGGGCAAGGTTGGTACATTTTACGAAAGACTCAAATGGTAACAGACTCACGGCATGTAGCTAGCGCCAGCCCAGGGCGATGCGTATTCAATGTCATAGTCACCCGGCATGTGCTTGGCCAGCACCGTGACGGACAGGTGCGGCTGCTGCTTGGACAGCTCGTAGGCCGTCGTCAGGCCAGACACGCCCGCGCTGAGATGTTTCGCAGAGTGTCAGTCATGTTTGAAAGACCTTCGGTGCTTTTTCCTCTCTCTCCAAAGAGTTAAGATGGTAATTACCCTAGCACAACAACTCGAGTAGCCATTTCGGTTGTAGAAGCATGCGATGGCAAAGAAGTGGGGTAAAGCCAGACAGTAGATTGAAAGGTTCGGTCCTTTTCTTGCTGGAGCTGCTCATTGCAGGTGTAATCATCTAAAGGCCAGACAAAATGCCAAATAGCGGTTTAACTATTATTTTCAGGGGACGAGTGCATCGTCTTTCAGGCGTCCTGTCCTGTGTTTTACCTTGCTCCCGTCCGCATCTACACCATGAAATCAACGCGTCCCAAGTCGCAAAAGAGTCACACTGAGTCAAACCAAATAATTCATGCTTATATCGTGCCCATGAGCAAAGGATAAATGGGTTGCTCGAACGCTTAAATCAATGTTGACATCCTCGATTCTCCCTCTTCCGCAGGGTTGTGCGGTCAGGCCGTGGGACCAGTTGGGCCAAAGCATGGCACTAACGCCTTTGACTACAATTATAACCGTTGCTGCACTCCTTGACAGGACTTGGCCCCTCATCGAAATCCTTGTTGCCAGCGCATAATACAAGCTGCCATGGCCGGCGCGGAAAATTGTATATGCCATCTAGATTTGTTCAGATCCCCACGAAGGATCCGCATCGCGCATGTTCGCTGGCGGCTCGATGCTGGGGATGAACTCGAGGACGATGTAGCCAATTCCAACGACGCCAATGATGGTTCCGGGAAGCCATTGATACCAGTGTTCGCCCAACATGATTGAGCCGATGAAGAGGTAGACTAGATTTGCTCCTGTCAGAAGTGTCTGCAGCAGAACATGGCCAGGAGTCGAGACGTACAGACTCCGCGACCCACGAAGGAGAACATAAAGGACGCATATTTGGATACGACTGGGGGAATCTGGAACTCTTTTGAACGCATTTAGCTTTGTATCTCGCATCGCTGTTGCAATGGTGCTCACCAAGGCCGCCAGTTCCTGCGAGTTGTTGTGTCAGTTGTAACTCTGGCCATCAGACAGCTGAATCTCACCTAAGCCGAAGAGGATGCAGTATACGCAGACTATAATCTGCTTGCTGTTCGGTTGCTGTCAGGCGCCCACGGCAGCTCAAGTTGGGCTTGAATTCACTAACAAGCCGGTAGGGAAGTTCTGCGCGATACCCCCAAGCACCATGAGGGTGCCAACGACGAGGTTCACGATGCGGCTGTAGTTGTCGCAACGGTCAGTAGCTGTATCTGGAGTGCTCAGGGCAACGGGGCGACGCTGTGGCCGAGGACTTGGAAGGGACTAGGTCTTGGGAGAAGAGAGGGCATTTGGGCTACTCACAAGATATCGGAAAAGTCCATGGCTACAGATTGGGGATGTGTGCAGCTCGGCAGTTGCAAATGCGAAGAGATGGAAGAACAAGCGAAGCCTAGAGCTTCGGTCTAGCTTGGAAGCTCAGCCCTGCGGCACCGCTTCATCTCAAATTCAGGGACTCCCACGTAATGCCTAAAAGGGGCCGTTGGCAGTTTTTCTTAAACTTAGCCGTGCTGTAATCCTAAAACTTGCATTATTCTTGCATATCATCACAATGTAAGCACTGCACTAGTTTATGTTGGATCTCCCAACATCATAAGCAAATTTGTTGACCTTGGTTGCAGAGAGTGCGGTACCAGGTACCAAGTACCAAGAGGTTATCATACCAGAAACATGGCCAACAGATGCCTGGAAGATTTTTATCTAGCCAATTGGAACCTCAGCGAGCCTAATGTACATTGGAGACAATTCGCTTCCAGAGCAAAGAAGCATGCCTGGATGGGCTTGTCTCGGCAGGTGGTGTGTACAGGTGAAGCGAGGAGCGCACTGACCATGTCCTTATCAAGGAACCACCAGGAATGTGGATAAAGTTCTGCTGTCAAATCTGATATACAGAGCGCGACTAGTATTATTCCCCACACGAAAATTGAGATTTTTTGCAGATACATGATCTGGCCACTTCGGCCAGAGCACCAAAATGCTGTGGGAGGGGATGAATCCTTGTGAACTGCGCAAAGAATTATTGCGGGCTGCCATTCCCCCTTTAAGATTGGCCGGGCAAGACTTTCTCCATGACCATCAAACAACTCAGGGGGGAGAGTCTAAGCCAAAATGCATCTGTCAGGGAGGTCAAAGGATTGAGGAGTCCAATGGCATGGCCGGCTTTGTGAGTTGGTTGTGGTGGGCATGGGTACTTTCTGCAAGTAGATGCAGGCTGCACTGCCTGCTTTGTGGGGCAGACACTTAGTCCTGTGGCTTTCTGAAGGTCTACTTTGGGGACGCTTTCAAGAAATTCAGGCAAGCAACTCTTCAGCCGGCTTTTTCATTGCACTCCCGAGGATTTCTAAAGGGATTTTCGGAATGTGTGAGTCGCTGAGGGTTGGACATGGACAAGTTGGCAAGCAGGATGCAAATGACAAGCTTTCGGCATGCTGCTATAAAAAAAGATAAAAGTCAGATGTGCCGGCGACACGAGCCGCAGTTCTTTCGTCACGCAAAGTGAAAAAAAGTCCAGCAACCAAAATGAATTAATGCACAATAAGAAAGAACAATTCTGCTATTGTTTGGAAATAAAATAATCCAGCCTATTCATCTGCAACAGAAGCCCCTATTGTTTGCTCTGGTGTGCACGCGGGGCCGACTTTGTCCGCTTATCGATTGCCAGTAGAGGACCCCTGGTGGACAAAGACAGCTCTGCCTGCGCTCAAATATACATGTCAATACTGCAGCAACCACGACAGCAAAAGCGAGTGGCTGGCCAGCTCAATACAATCTCTCCAAAAATCTGAGCGCAGCTGGGGTTTCATAATACCCAGCTCGCGTGCAGACCTCTTCCCTCTCGATGCAATCATCCAGGCTTCTGCAGCAGGCACACTCTCCGACACTGCTACTATTCCCGCCGGCCACAGCCAAGCACGCACACAGTCACCATGGTGACCATGTATGACAACGAGTTTCCATACATGAACAGCCTCGGGCTCTATGTAGCTGAGATTCGCGGAGACGGTTAGTATCGGTGCAGACTCCAAAAAATCACAGAATGCTGACGTGCAGCAACAGGCAATTGCCTATTCAATGCCCTGGCCGACCAGCTGTACGGCTCTCAGGACCGTCACCAAGAACTCCGCCACACCACAGTCCAGCACATTGGAGCACACCGCGACACATACAAGCACTACGTCGAAGTCAACCCAGGTGGAGCCACACGGCGTCAACCCAAACGCAAGAGCGCACCATCGTCGAAATATCAGGACGCGTTCCAGGTTACCGAGGCAGATGTCGACAAGGCATTCGATGCTCACCTGCAACGCATGGCCCAGGGAGGCACGTGGGGAGGCAACATGGAAATCGTGGCATTTGCTCGAGCCTTCGAGGTCAACGTCAAAATCTATCAGTACGATGTGACGTATCTGATACCTGGCACGGACGCCAGTGGGCACATCTGCCACCTCGCCTACCACGTGAGCATTTCGTTTGACTGTTTGAAAAAAACTTCCAAGGCTAACATGGCAATTCTCAAAGCAATGGGAACATTACTCATCAATCCGCAATCTCGACGGCCCTCACACCGGCAAGCCAGAGGTCAAGCCATACTGGCTGTCGCCGCAAGAGGAGGCCCAAATAGCGGCCCGCATGCAAGAAACCATGCCCGCCTCAGCCATCCAAGAATGGCAGATCTCGTCACTGTCAACGGCACTCGACCATGCTCAGCCCCGAGACATTCTCGTCAAAGCCCTCCAAGAGTCAAAAGGCAATGTCGACAACGCCTGGGATATGTTGTTCAAGAGCTCGCCGCCTCCACCAGACCAGGCCAGCTTCTCGTCGGCCCCTTCATCCAGCCTGGACCATGACGACAGCGACCAAGGGACCGCCAAAATCAAACGGCAGGATCGTCGCCTCAGCAGAGCGACAAAAAGTGTCCAGCGCCGCCGTGCCGAACAGAGAAACCAAATCGCTTCACGCATGGGCACTTTCGGAGAATCGCTGGATTCATTACTCAAAGCACACTCAACACCCACCTCTTCACCTTCGCGCTCGACGACGGGTACGCTCCAACGCCACGTCGTCTACGACAAGGATGCCGAGGATACCGAAGACGAAGACTGGCAGCCGTCCAGCTTGGCACCTCTCAAAGATGGCGACACTTCAAGCAGTTCCGAATACTCTGAGCAGACTAGCAGCAAGATTACGCTCAAGCTATCCAAAAGCAACAAGATGAGCAGTGCACCACCTAAGCGGCTGAGCACGGCCCGTGACATGAAGAGTCTCAAGAAGCAAGCCCAGAAACAGGCGGCCCGTGAGCGCAAGCAGGCTCAATACCGCGCCGAGCAGGCTCGGCCAGAATCGGTGTCGATGAGCAGCCAGAATTCAAGTCAGTCGACAGCCACTGTTACCACAGGACTCAAGATGGTATATCTGTAAAGCGCGAGCATTTTCACGACCAGAACAGGATCAGCATGACGACCAACAGGCAGCAGCGAATATTTTGTTTTTTTCTTAATTCCATGATACCACGACAGGCAATTTCTTCTAGACTTTGGATACTGAGCGGCTTTTTCTCCTGTTGCTGCTCACTGTTGGCTGGAGCTGGCTCAGCATAATCACTCTTGCCATCAAGATGCGGCACGAGTACAAGCACAAACAGAAGCAGAAGCATAGCGACGGCGTTTTGGCAAGTCTGACTATCAACGACTGCCCCCTTTTCCTTTTATTTTCTTACTTCTTACTTTCTGCAAGACTTTGCCTCAAGAGGTTGTGTGTGTGTGTGTGTGGCCCTTGAAGGTATTGGCTCTTGTTTTTAATTCCCGGTTGCACATATACGAGCGATCTCGCTAGCACACGACATCAGGAGCTTCAATGCTCTTTCCGCAAAGAGTCAATAGTCTGGACGATGCTCGTTGCACGGCAGATTATGACTTGAAGAGCGTCTTGTCTGCAGATGAGGATGAGCAACTGGCTCCACAGAAGGGTCGGTTGGTCCATTGGAGACACAACATACACATACAAGCAATACATGATATTAAAGGGCCAACCAAAAGGGTTGAAGCCTCTAGACAGATAATAGAAAGCGAAACCGGCACTTAAGTCCACCTTACATCTTGTCCCATTGCTATATGCTGCTCCTTCTGATTTGAGTAGCAGTCACTGTGCAGAAGATTCTCTTTCACTCTCCGATGAACTCTGCCCACTGCTGAGCAAAATGACACTAGCTGACTTGGCCTCAGTTCTCACCTTTGATTCACGGAGAAGAAATTCCCCCAAAGAACATCCAAGCATCTCCGCCCGCCCAGCCCGCAACATGTGCCGCACAAGCCACCGCCCCCGGCGCCTTTTCCGGGAGAGGAGCGGAACAGCTGAGGCGGGGCGGGGCGGGGGAAAAAGAAGATCCTCCAAGCTCCGTCGTCATTGCTTCTTTCTTCCCTTCTAGCTTCTTTGCTTTTGGTACCTTTGGACTCCAGTCTTCTTTTGGCTGTGCCCAATCAATCCATAGGACATCTTTCCTTCTGTCTGGAGCTTCGGCGACTAGGCTTCCCCCTTCTGCCCCTCCTCACCTTCACGTTCAAGCTATCCACAGAGGTACACAGCCAAGGCACCAACATACACATAAAGCGCCATTGGAGAGGCAAGCAAGCTCTAAAGGGCGGGCTGAAAGAAACTACCAAAAATGGTCGTCACGGCCAGCAACACGGCCATTGGCGTCCAGCTCGGCATCATGTCGCTGCTGGTCGTCCGCGCCCTCTCGCGCCGCCAGCTCACCACTGGCGGAGTCATTGCCGCCATATTTACTGGGCTGGTGCACGCATTGCATCCGTGGCGCGTCTACTTTACGTTGCTCATCGTGTTTTTCATTGCGGGTAATGCAGTCACAAAAGTGAGGCACGATTTATCCTTTTCCCAAATCACAACCACTGACCAGTTTGGATTCAAAAGGTGAAGCATGCCAAAAAGTCGGCATTGACAACCTCTGCCACTGGCAGCGTCGCCCACTCTGCCCCTCCACCACGCACCGCCGCACAGGTCTTTTGCAACTCGCTGCCCGCCACGTTAGCCGTGGGCGCGCATTGGCTGTATCTAGACTTCAAGATGCAGCACGCCGCAGCGTTTCTCGTCGCCTGGGACGCCTCCGTGTGCCTGCCACATCCACGTGTCACTGAAACGGCATACCGCACGCCGCCATCCATCTTGAACGTCTTGCCGTACGCAGTGTTTGCGCACTATGCCGCAGCAGCAGCAGATACTTTCGCCAGCGAACTGGGAATCCTAAGCTCGCGCGAGCCCGTCCTGGTAACAAGACCGTGGAAACGCGTGCCTCGAGGTACAAATGGCGGTGTATCTCTAGCCGGGCTGCTATCGAGCGCTCTAGGTGCTGCAATTATAGCGGCTGCCGTTATCGCAGGCGCGCCATTCTGCAAGCCAGGCAGTGAACGCAACTCGACCGACGTGCGCACCGCCTACGTGCACGGCTACACGCTCGAGGGCGCGGCAGGCGGGCAGCGGCAGTGGGGCTTTGGCGAGACTTTGGCCCTGGGGCTGCTCATAACGGCGTTTGGCGTATTCGGCGGCCTGCTCGACAGCTTGCTGGGCGCAACGCTGCAAGCGTCGGTCGTCGACGCACGCACAGGCAAGGTGGTTGAAGGCGCGGGCGGCGAAAAGGTCAAGGTCGACCTGCACCAGAGAGAGGAGAAGAAGGGCCGCCGCGTACTGGTGGGCCGCGACGTGCTGTCCAACAACGGCGTCAACTTGCTGATGAGCAGCCTAACGGGCCTGCTGGCGCTAGTTAGCATGGCGATTTACATGGGCGTTTCAGTGGCAAGCCTGCGCAGCGAGGCCTGGTTCAGCTGGGAGCTGCTGAATTTCAATCTGTTTGGGCGCATCGTCTAATTTGTCTTTTATGTTTGCCTAGCTTCCTGGACGTGTTTCCTCTTTCGACGGGCTTTTCCAACTGTTGTTGTATCGTCAAGATGTCACAGCATAGAGGGGAACAATTACAAAAGAAGTTGGGCAATAGTTGTCCGCATGGCTTGCATCAGTTTTGATGTCCATTTTCTTCATGTCTCTTCGTCGTTTGGGTATCTAGTGGTCCTTTTTGCAACCTCGTTTTCCTTTCTGCTCATCATTCGTCTGTCCGGCCCTACCTCTGCATCAACGAAAGCAGACTCGGCCTCGACCAAACCAAACGCTTTTCACGAAATCAGCGCGCGCAGCTTGGCCTGCTCGGCGCCCGTCAGCGCCCCAAACACGGGCTCGAAGCTGGCTTCGGCGGCAACACCCCTAAAAAACTGCTGCAAAAAGTCCTGCGTCTGGTCATCGTGCACGCGCGGTCCACCGAGCCCTTCGCCAGCATAAGCAGCCAATTCGGCGCGGCTGAGCCCCAGGCCTGCCAGGGCATTTGGTTCGTCCTCCCAGTCGTCATCATCGTCATCGTCGTCGTCGTTGTCATCATCGTTGTCGCCATCCTCTGCTGCTGCCGCTTCTGCCGCTGCCGCAGCCGCACCGCTATTCGCGTTGCCACTGGCAGAAAGCTCGTCGACGAGGAGCTTGACAATCTTGAGCGGCGCGGGAATGGTCGTGTACTGGTCCGGGTTGGCCTTGCGCTGGCTGCGCGTGATGATGCGGTCGCTCGTCGGCACAATCAGATCGCCCTTGACCATGACCTGCTGCAGGCGCTCATCGTGCAGCGAGTACAGCTTGGCCAGGGCCATGACATTCTGGCGAATGGCATCGTACCCCACAAACAAGAGGCTGCCTTCGAGCCACTTGTGCATGACGGCGCTCAGGCCGCTGTCTGGGCCAATCTGCAGCTGCGTCAAAAAGTCGACCACATCCTTGGCGTTGTCCAGGGCCAGCCTGGCAAAGACGCCAATCAGCGACTGCACCACTTGTGTCTGCTCAGCTGTGACGACTCGCCGAGCGACAGCCTGCAGCAGCTGCATCAGGTATGGGCCGAGCTGCTCAGAGCCAGCGTGTGCGACAACGGCAGACGCCAGGCCACCCACCTCTGCAGCGGCACTGTCGTCCACAGAAGGCCCGACCAGGCGATCAATGATGATGAGCACCGCCTCGAGGCCACCCTTACCGTTCTCGTCGTGCCAGGCGAACATCTGGGCGCTGTCGTGCTCGACAATGAACTTGACGGTGGTCGAGCACACCCTCAGCAGCTCGTCGTCGGTCGCCTGCAGCAGGATCCGGTAGAGCTTGGGCATGACGGTGTCGACAAAGCCGGCTGGAAGGGCGCCAGGTGCGAAACGGGCCAACTGTGACAGCAGCTCTGCCGCCAATCCTGTCAGGGCATTCTCTTCGGTCAAGTCACCCACATGGAACGCTCCCAGCAGTGATGGCAGCGTCCGCTGGCACAGTTGAGCGTATGCTTCACCACCCAGCTTCGCAATAGCCTCGCAGATCTCTTCAAAGGCCTCGGAGACCAGCATCAGCATCTGAATGTTGTCAGGCACGCCGCTGGCGACGCTGAACAGCAGGTTGAGACCATCGCCAGTGATGCAGATGCGTGGATCGAGCATGATGACGTCTCGGAGCGTTTCCACCAGTGTGATGAGCAGGTCGTCGCTGTCTTCGAGCTTGCTCATGTCACGGCTGGACACCCAAGCCTGCAGAGACTGCACGATGGTGGCTTGCAGTGGCAGCGTCTGACTCGACGGGAGAGCTTGAAGGTAGTGCTGCAGTGCACGGATACAAGACACCTGGACTAGCTCTGACTTGTCTTCGTGCACGGCTCTCAGACTCTGCTGGAGCATCTCCGTTGCCTGAGGGCCGAGAGACTCGCCGGCGGCACGGAGCAGACTTGCAGACACAATGACACCTCTCGCCCTCAGGAAATCATCAGCCTGTTGCTGTGCGTGTTGTGCGAATCCCGTAAGTGCTGCTGCAGTCTGCGGGTCGACTGGTCGGCTCACATCCTGCCAGTCGTTGAGCAACTGGTTCAAGATGTAGAGCACGCCTTCCCGGTAGCGCCACGAAGACTGTGCAGACTGAAACAAATTTTGGGTGTGTGCAAGTAGTCCTTCCAGTGTTGGCTGCGGCAACCACTCGCCAATCTTGATGATGAGATCTCCACAGGCGATGCGTGCCGTATAGTTTGTCGTGACGCTCGTCTCTTCTGCCAGAAAGACGTTGACGTCAATCTCCCACATGCCTTCCTCCTCTGTGGTGATTTGCGCATAAGATGCAGCCAGCTTCATCACCTCTGAGATCCAGTTGGCGCCGCCACTGCTCTGCTCAGCGAGCTGCTTTTCGAGTTCTTTCCGGACTGGTGGTGCACGGATGCAAGCTTGCATGAGGTCCAAATCTTCAAGCACGAGGAAGTCCAGCGTGTATGGCAGCCCGTCCGAGTCTTCCATGCGGCCTTCCCCTTGGTCGCTTTGGATATATGTGGTCTCATATGCTGGCTGAAGCGCAAGGAGCTCGTCCCATATGCCAGAAAATAGAGCTGGACTGTGTGGGGCAAGTATGGTGGGGAACAAGGTCCTGACTTTGATCAGGATGCGCACTGTCTGCACCTTGAGGGCGGTGAGGCCCCGTAGGTGGTCTGCTTCATTGCTTGTGTCGTCGGCGGGAGCGGGGGGCAGAGTGAGTTTGATGACTTGTAGGAAAAAGGGCATCCAGGCTGCCAGCGTCTGCTCTGCGAACTGCTTGACCGCCGCCTTGTGCTCCTCCATGACGAGCTCAAGCGTGTCGAAACAACTTCGAAATGCCGCCAGGGCCAAAGCCCGCAGGATGGGCTTGCACTGCTCGTCAAAGGCCACCCTCTGCAGGACCGAGACCAAGTCGTGTGCAATGGCGAAGAATTGCTGCTCGTCGAAGCCCTGCTCAGCCAGCTCGTACAGGATCTTCAGGGCGCCATGGAGCTGGGCGTCCGATGCCCCGGGAACAAGCATCATCAGAGCACGCAGCAGGTCAGGCCACTCGTCGGGAAAGTCAACGCTGGCAATCTTGGAGACGACTAAGCAGGCGGCATTCTGGACGCGGCGCTCTGCGCTCTGCGAGGTTGCGAGGGCCAGGAGCTGCGGCCTGAGGCTCGCCTTGGCTTCGTCGGCGAGGGGCGCGTGGGTGCCCGTGTACGTGTCTTCAAACTCGGGACTCCATGTTGCGAGGATGTACTGCTTCAGAGACAGCAGCGCGGCCTGGCGGATGTTGGAGGAGACGCTGTCGTGGGAGGCAATGGCACAGAGGCTCGAGGGGAACTGCTGGTTGCTGTAGAGGGAGAGAAGCTGCTGCTCCGCCGCTTGACGTGGGCCTTCTGCCGGTGATTGTGTCTCGGCGAGGATGTGTGCCAGCTGTTCCTCCATGCTTCTGTGTCTGCTGCGTTGTGTGTGTGAGGCTGCTGCAGAATGGCACCGACTTTTGCTTGTTTGCGTGTTTGGGGAATGTGGTTGTGTTGATTCAGGTTTGAAGTGGAGTGGGGACGGTGACGCGAAAAATAAAAATCAGGGTCTGCCATAAATTGCCAATTGCGGCGGTTGCCTGCAATTGGATCACATCACTCATTTTCAGACGCGTCCAGCGCAGATTAGCCGGGATTAAAAATGAAGATTGAAGTGGAGAGGCGTCACAATGGTCACTCAGACCAATGCGCAGCTATGCTATACGCTGACTCGCTTCATGAGCGTCGTGGTGCACACGTTGCTGCACCACCGGCAATGCTATCCTTCAAGGTCTTTCATCCTGGCACGCGCCTACGATCATCCTGTGCGCCAGTCACGTCACCCTGTGCTGTCTGCGTGGATTGAGGATGCCATTGACGCCGTGTACACGCAGCTGCTGGCTGGAACTCTGGCTCGCGCTGCCCTGGTCATCTGCAATACACGCACTGGAGCGCCCCTAGAGCGGTTTGTCTTTGACTTTGGACAGCTACCGAGGATTTCAGCTGTCGATGCCAATACTTTGTTCGTCAGAGAAGGTCAGACTGTGGACCTGGAGAATGGTGGTGAGCAAGAGTTGGACCCAATAGGGCCAGAGGAGCTTGACCTCAGCGAGTCTCTACGGGCTGTGCTGTCAAAGCTTTCGTCACTGGGAGGCCGGCTTGATCCCATTCCGCCAGGATGCACATTCACAGTGTCAGTTGAGCTCAAGGGGGAGGCTGAAATCGAAGATTTGAACGGCAGAGATGATGCAGATGACGACGACGACAAGGAAGCTTCACTGTACGACGAGTTGTATCTGCCCGCGGAGAAGGATGATATTCCAGACGAAGAATTGGACGTGTCAAATTTCAAGCCAGACGACACGAGGCGCACCCAGCCCTGGATTCTTGCTCGACCCGGGCGTTTCAGGCGACATGGAACAGAAGAGGCCAGGGTTGTGCCAATCCGCAGCGTCAACGCAGGCGAGCTGGTGTTTGAGGTGTGGGCCGAGGAGCGCCCCGCCGCCAAACGAGCAGCACGGGAAGCGCCATCTATACCCAGACCCAGAGGACTTAGGCCCAAGGCAGATGCTGAAAAGGGCAAGACAGCAGATGCGACAACATCTGCGGCACCCAAAGCAAGGCAGCCTCTACCAACGAAACCCTTGGCGAAGAGGCCGGCAAAAAGGCAGGCAGAGGGGCAGGAGTCAGAGCAGGCAACGGCGCAGACGAACGAGAAGACGGACGAGCATACGAACGAGCAGATGAACGAGCAGATGAACGAGCAGACGAACGAGCAGACGACTGAGCAGACGACTGAGAAGACGATTAGGGAGGCGACTGACGAGTCAACAGAGCAGACCACAGAGCCAGCAAGCCCTTCCGGGTCGAAAGCCTCAAAAAGAGTGCGGTTTGCAGACAATGACGGCTGATTTGTGCGCAATCTGGAAATGTATCTATTCTATTCAACTGCCAGGAGTAATTATGAGTGGCTTCAGATTTCTAATCATTTGCAGGAGCTGCCTCTACGTCGCCTCATTGGTATGACTGGCCATTGACGACATCTGGACGCATGGCTGTGCGAGCAGCCAGAGTAGCGAAACCTGTCGCATTGTTCAAAGCGCTTCTCTCACTAGACTCAAATCGATTTGCATGAAGAATAGGATATGTCATCGAACCTGCCAAGGCGTGATTCTGCTCTCCGTCTCTCAGAACCTGGCCTGGTCGGCGAGAAGGACCAGCGACTCCATCAAGCTCCACCTGGCTAGCATGTCTCAACTGCTGCAACAAGTCACGGCCCCACGGCGAATTTGGATAACTGTCAGGTTCATGATGCATCACTGTTGCTACAGGCCCCGGGATGCCATCGAGGCGGTTCCTGATGGCTGCCATGTTTTTCGCGTTCCTCTCATTCACTGCGAGGAGCCTCGGCGGTGCTGTATTTTGCAAAGGAGGTGCGGGAGGTACGTAGGGTGCATGGGGCTCATGCACCTGTCTTTGAGCAGGTCCTGCCCGCATTTGTGCTTGCAGACGAGCCGCTTCGATGATGCGCAAGCGGTGGTCAAAGGCAGGCGGCTGCTGAGGAGGAGGATACAGAGGATACAGAGGAGGAGGAGGGGGAGGATGCTGATAGGGAGCAGGTGCTGCTTCATTGAGTCGGAAAGTCCCCTTGCGCCGAGCAGCTAGCTGGTGTCTTGGTGGCTCAGGCTCCTTGACACGCTGGCCGAGGGCCTGTTCAATCTTGGAACGCTGCGCTTTGTCCATGCTACCAGGCCCCGAATGCAGGGGTTGCTTACCCTTGAGGTCGGCTGCTGAGATGGAAGGGTTTCGTCGACGGATATCCACTATTGCGGCCTCCTGAGCTGTGTGGATTTCTTGCTGGTGTCTGTCCTCGACAGTAAAAGTATCGTGCAGGGTGCACTTTCTACCAAAATGGCCGTAGTCGGTCACGTTGCTGCCACAGACGTAACACTGCTTGTTGAAACAGCCCGCCCGTGGACATGTCATGCTGTTGCAGCCGTCAATCTTGACAAACGGGACCTTGCACTTGTTGCATTTTCGCATAAGCGCAGCCGTCATTGCCTCCTCGAGCACATGGCGCTGAGCCAGGGTGTCGTCTGTCTTCTTCTTGCTGGCTTGCGCTTCGGCACACGACATGGGCATGTGTGCAATTTCTCGACAGGATGTGCAAGAAGTCTTTGCACACTTTTGATTCTTGCAGACGAACCAGCGAGCATGTGACGAAGGGTCCAGCTCTTCGGCATACTCGCAGAAGGGGCACTCTGTCAAGCTGATGTTGAGGTCTCTAATGTCTTGGTGCGCCTGCCGGTCCAGGAGCAGGTCGAGCGTTGCTGGAGCCAGACAGCGACGGAGCTCCTGGCTGGTTATCGGAGCCTGGCAGTCTGGGCCAGGTGCAAAGCAGATTGGCCTGCACTTCATGTCGCCAAGTAACGTGTCAATATATCTCTTCATGCAGTCATGGCAAAACTGATGGAGCTGCTCCCCGCTGCAGCTGACCATCTGGTCCAGTGGTGATTCGGTGAAGCAGCAGAGGCATTCGGCAAGAGTATTTGCCAGAATCTGCTGGTCAGGCGCAGGGACAGGTTTGCGCCGCCCGAAGATGGGTGACCTCTGCTGGCACGCCTGTACCGCAGCAGCCAGCTCTCTCTGGACATGAGCATGGCCCGGGTCAGCTGTAGGCGAGCCTCTGAAGCGTCCCAAAAAGGCCAGAGACCTTTTTGGTTCGGTCCATGAGTTTGCTTTGAGACGTAGGCCCACCTGCTGGTGGAGGGCGAGATAGGCCTGGTAGAGGCAGCCTTTCAGAACGAACAGGTACTCGACGTAGGCTCGTGCAAATTGCGGAAACTCGGCAGCCAGAGAGTGGCAGGCGAAGAAGTGGTACAGCTGTGGGTCTCTGTATTGTTTCCATGTGTCTGTCCACATGTGTGCTGTTGCTGCTGAGTCTTGGGGGACGTGCATGGCAGCGGATTCGGGAGGCTCTCTACGGTAGTCGGTATCCTCTGACGAAAAGGCGTCAAAGACTAATGCGGCGCAGACAGCTGTGTCTGATAGTAAGGCCTGGTGGCGTAGGCACTGCTCAAAGACATATTGGCGCGAAATGTCGGGTGGGAGCATGCCCAAAGCCAGGTTGAGACAGTCGCCAAGTTGTAGAAACACGGGCCTCTCTGCGGATGCTTGGACATGCACATGACCTGAATCATCTTCGGTTATCACAATGGGATTGGATCTCGAGCCGGATATGGGTTGCTGAGTGGTGACTTGCTGGCTGCTTGACTGTGCGGGGCTGGCAGTGGGTGGCATGGCTGAATCAAGTCTGCGCGATTTGGTCGGACGGCCGCCGTCGTGCTGCAAACTATCAGAATTTTCAGGAGGAGGCTCATATCTTTTGCCCTTCTGGCTGCTCGACTGAGAAGCGCTGCGAGTAGTCATTTGGGGCGACCAGAGGGTTTTGGCAGCGCGTGGAGCGGAGGACGGTGAGGTGAGGCGCAACCAAGGCTTTCTTAGCGATTTCTAGAAAAGCATAGCCAGGCCGCTTAAATGTAACGATTGCCAGCTTTTCTCCAGAGTCCAGCGCCGGTTCTAACCACAAAGATGTGTTGTGCCAGAACCAAGCCGCCGGTCAGGCTGATTGCCTGTTTGCGCACAACATGCTAAGCCTCTCCAGACATGTGCGCCAGGGGCCCAGCCGGCATTCAAGACCTTGTGCGGAACTATTGGCTGGAATTGTAGTCTCGCTGCAAGGCTGCGGAAGTGACTCAGAGGTTTCAGCCTTGTTGCAAGCGATTGGCCTGGTACTGGAGGGGATGCTTCTCGGTGTGCAATGCTTGGTACTTGACATTGAGCTGCCTCTGCGGATCTTTGCAACGACTTGCCATGGTCCGTCAAGTGCTTGAAATGTCGCCAAAAGGACTACGTCCACTGCCTGAAACAGAGAGAAATTCAGGAAACCAGTGGAACGTCAGATGGTGAGTTGGGAAGGAGTAGATTGCAGTAAGAGGACCGACATGTGACAGCAAGTACCCCCACGCTTATCAGCCCAGCTTAAGCGAGGCTCTTTCCTGGTGGAAATTTGTAACTAGTCACCCCCTATCTATTGGAAAATCAATTTTTTTTTTCATTAAAATGCTCTAATTCTGTTATTCTTGTATAGACTTTTCTAGAACAAGCTAAGGACGCTACTGGAAGGAAATGTCGCTGTGGGGCGTATCGATAGCCTCCAAGAGTAGCATTGCCCGTATAAATAAGGACAGTTCCTGGTTTAGGAGATTCTCTTCCTAGATATTAAAATTCAGGAGCACATTTGGTCTGCGAGTGCCGTCGCATGCCGCTGGAAGCCGCTGGACACAGTTTTCGCCAGCACAGGCTAACAGCGACACAAGATCTGAATTCGCTATCCGACTCCGAAGAAGTTTTGTGGCGGGCACAGAGCCAAGTATCCCACGCATTCAAAAACGAGAACCTCCGCGAGTTTTCTGAATAGCTTGTACACAGACTAGAGGATAGAACAATAGAAAATTTCTTCACAACAATGCATTCGACACTGCCAGAGGGAGACTCGCCCAGCCTGGGCCTCGTGGATCCGACCGAGGAGGAGCTCAAGGCACTGCGTGAAAAGGGTGCACTCGAGTGGCGCGGTGCTCTACCATCACCAGAGGCCTACGTACGGCGAGAAGAACATCTCACGGCTCAAACTCTGTGCCAGAACGGCGGCCACACCAACTGGGCGCTGGTAGACACATCGCTACCTGCCAAAGAGCGACAGGTCTTGTCGAGCTGCAGCACGATCCGCAAGCGAGCTCTGATGCGCAAAGACGGGAAAACGGTCGAGGTTGAGTGCCACGCTGTGGGCGATGTCTTCTGTCCTCCAGAGTTTCGCAAGAGAGGCTACGGGGCACGCATGATGCGAGAATTGTCCAAGCGTCTGCCCCAGTGGCAGAATGAGAAGCAGACGGTGCAGTTCTCAATCCTCTATTCTGACATCGGCAAGGTGAGACCACTTCTGCTTCTGCCAGTGTTTCGGAGCTTTGTCTTGATTGACTAACGTTGCATTTTTCCAAAAACAACAGCGCTTCTACGACAAGAATGGCGGCTGGGTTGCATTTCCGAGTGCGCACGTGCACCTGCCACCACGGCCAGTGTGCGACAGGTCTGACATTCAACTTTTGGAGCCAAGTCAGCTGCACCGTCTGTGCGCGCTTGATGAGCAGATACTGCGTCAGAAGCTGGAGCGGCGCGGCGGCACCCAGCTGGCGGTGGCGCTTGTCCCCGAGCAGCGCGTCATGGCCTGGCATCACGCGCGAGAGGAATTCGTCGCCGGCGAGGTCATGGGCCGTGTGCCTCTGGTCAAGGGCGCGTTAACGCACACGCAAGACGGACGCCAGGTGTGGTGTATATGGAGCCGCATGTTCTACAACACAGACTCCACCCAGCGCAAGGGCAACACACTGCACATCCTGCGCATGGTAGCCGAGGAAAAGGACGCCAGCGATCAGAATCACGACGAGCAGGTGCGTGACGCCATGGCGGCCCTGTTGGCGGCGGCACAGCAGCAGGCCCACGAGTGGATGTGCAGCGAGGTTGAGCTGTGGAATCCCGAGCCCATCGTCCTGGCTGCGGTTCAGAGTCTTGACGCGACAGCAAGCATCGTGCATCGGGAGCAGGACAGCGTCACGGCACTCGCATGGTACGGTGGTAAGCAGGAGGTGCAGTGGCTGATGAACGAGAAATACGGCTGGTCATAGGGAAGGGGGGCGGCAGTTCTTGCCGGCTTACCCTTGTCAAGGTTGTCAGGAAGAGATGAAAGAAGAAGTCAAGTTTTAGCGAGATTTATTTTCTACTAGAAACAAGATTTGGCAACAAAGTTTGCACGGCTTGACTTGAAATCTCACAGAGCAAGCCCGGAAGAGGCTCTGAAAGGGGCACTCGATAAGTTGGCTGCAAGCAGACACGGCACAGCCAGTAAGCGCTCCTCTCGCGGTAGAATTTCCCAAGCGGGTATTTGTAAGTTGGCCTCGTCTGTTCTTTCTCCTGGCGCACAGAATTGCGTTGCCAAGAGACGGACTGTTTGTTGCTCTGCTGACTCGAGGGCGAGATGGTGGCTGATTGTGGCATATACTCTGGCTGTCTGGAAGAGGAAGGTGGACGACTGGGAGGTGTGCAGGCTGACTACGGACCAAATCTCCAAATGGACTTGCCAGAGCAAGGCTTGCCTGAATACCTAATCTGTAAAAGGCCGAATCAAAAGACCGAATTGGTAGTATTAGTAGTAGCTGGAACAGCCAAACGTTTACCGTATTAGTGGGTTTGGCCCCCTATCAATCACGTCTTCGGCCACAGTCAGCTCATGCAAGGGCAGCATGACACCTTAAACCTTGGAAACAAGACCAGAAACAGGCAATCTGGCGGCCGGGCAATGTGCAAAAGCGTGACGAGCAGGCCACGGCCATCTACACCGAGCATGTGCGCAGGTTCGAGGCCAAAAACGAGGCTTGCAGGCTGCTATTCCGCTCTCGGCAGTTGATAAGACACATCAGACTCAGACCACGGCGCCCCTCTCTTGCATATCCTCTCGTTTGGGTTAGCAATAGTTGGAACGAGTTACCATTCTACACATCCTGTGCTTCTGCTTCTCCCTCACTCGCCACTGACTCGTCGCGCGCTATAATTGACGCCGTGCTGCCCCACCGCTTCACCCATGATCACCAGCGTCATTCCCCTCTGTCCATTCTCCGTCTTCCTCCTCCTCAACCTCCAACCGACCTGACTTTCTACCAATATGATTTCTGTGCAGACCGTCTCCACCGCAATGACTCCTCCGCAAGGCTTGCCGTCGTCTGAAGTCATCCGCTTCGACTTTCTTCCCGGACAGGGCAACCAGCAGCAGCAACAACAGCAGCGATTACCAGCACTGCGCCACCATTCTCCTTCGTCAGAGCTGTCTCCCAGCGAGTTCCGCACGTACAATCGCATGGCTGAGCTGATGGAGCTATATGTGAGTTTCTAATTATTCTTTTCCACTCGTCATGATGCATTCGGCCTGCAACAACCACACCTCTTGGCAAACAATTTTTTTTTTTGCAGAAGCACAAAAGCTAACACATGGAACAAGCACAACAACTTTCGCCACACCTTCCGAACCTTTTATCACGCCGTTTCTACTCTCGACCCCTCCACTCTCACAGGCCCCACCGTCAAGCAGATTGTCGCTCTCGGCACCACATTCCTGCACAACCTGCGTGAGCACGAGACCTCAGAGGACAACCGCCTCTACCCAACGCTGGCAGCCCGCATGCCGGCATTCATAAACACGACGAGCAACGCCAAAGACACTCCCAGCACGCCCTTTGGAGTCAGTTCTGGAGGGGCCTTCAGCTCGCAACCGCCATCTTCGACTTCCTGGCCGCCGTCTCTATGCCAACAGCAACGCCATCTCATGGACCACTCACTCCGCATCGAAAACTACCTGATTGAATGCCGAGAGGGCAAGCGGGAGCTACAGCGCGATGAGCTCACCGCCGAACTCAACAGCTTCGGCGGTGTGCTCTTTTCGCACCTGGATGAGGAGGTGCGGGAGCTGGGCGCCGAAAAGATGCGCAAGTTCTGGTCTCTCGAAGAGGTGCGCGCCATGGAGCTCTGAGGCGAAACGACCGGGACTTTCATCTGCAGAACAACATCTTTTCGCACAGACTCGCCTTGTTGCATACAACTAGCCTTGCCGCTGCACGCCAAGTGACGCCCACCCGCATCGGCAAGCGCCCCTCACATCTGGGGGCCACAAAGGCGCACCGCTTATGCCAGATTGCTCGCAGCTTGCGCCAGCTTTGGGGAGTCTAACGACTAACTCAAGCGGCAAGGGCTTGACCCTTGGGCTGTACAAGCGCGTGCGTACCCACCCGCACACCGACAAACACACGCACATGCTTATGCACACAAAAACACACAAACACACATATAGACGGCACAGCTGCACGGAATTGCACAACCTGCCATGACGGCACTTGCGACGGCTCATCCTCCCGCCCCACGCGCAGCCTGGACCAAGCTTGTTCTGCGGTTTTTTACCAAACTCAGTAAATGCTGCACCGAAGAAGAAAGGAAAAACATGTCTTCACTAAGTGTAGGCGCCAAGCACCGCTGTCTCTCCTCTGGGGCCATCTCTACGCACATCTCTGGGAATAAATTCCCGCGGATGCTGAATGACTGCATAAGAATTTTTTTAAAGTTTGGGTAATAGGGGAAATCAGGCAGGTAATTTGTTGCGAAAAGAAAGTCCTTTTATCGAGATATCCGGTACGCTGGCAAAAAAAGCGAAACTCCAATGACGACTATTTCATGCCCTTTTTTTTAATACATATATATATACATATATCTGACGACTTGGCTGATAAGCACAATGTAGGCGAATGTGACGGTAGAAATCCACAAGCAGAAGAAATTTAGGACATTTCACCAATGGGAAAAAGTGTCCAATTCTGGACGTTGCATTTTCGTCATGCTTATTCTTAATTCGTGTCCATGTCTATCTCTCCTACCTGCGCATTCGCTTAAACCGCTCGTGCCAGTTCCGCTGGCCTGCAGCCCGCCCTCCGTCTGCCTTTTCACCACCTCTGCCCGCTCCAGCCGAGGCCGCGGCGGACGAGACGGCCTCGGAGCCAGCATGGCTCAAGCTGTGTTCCTTGGTCTGCAGCATCTGCGGCGTCACCAGATGCCGCCACGCCTCTGGCACGTGCGCTCGGCACCTCTCCACCCACTCTTCCACGGCTGACTCGTCGGCCGGTTCCCTGGCCTGCAGAGATGCTGGCGGCTTGACAAGCGAGCAGACCCAGGACACGCAACGCTGCGCGTCCAGCACGACCCACTCGGCATCCCTGTCTGCGTCCAGCCATCGGCTCGACATGCGACATAGCATGGCCACAAACAGCTCACGTGGGTTCTGGGTGTCGACACTCTGCCACAGCTGCTCCACCTGCACACCATCTGCTCTGGCCAGGTCGATTCCGGCCAGGGTTGCTCCCGCCAGAGTGCCACTCCACAAGTCCAGCAGTGTAGCTGGCGACGGACGAAAAGAGTGGCCTGCAGCACTCGAGAATGCCGCCAGCTGCACCCACGCGGCCTCCAGCTCCGTCTCTGAATAGGGAATGTTGGCAAAAATAGCTTCTTTGGGCGCCCCGCCCATGTCCAGGTCTTCAGGACTCGCGTAAACAGGCAGCTGGCCCGTCAGGTGCTGCACGGCCGTCTTCAACGCCAGTGGGTCCGACACCGCTGGCACGGGCAGATCCTCGAGCTCAAGTGCTGACGTGCATTTCGACGTGATTTCCAGGCTCCCATCCCTTTGAGCTTGCAGCAGCAACACGGAATTGCTCGTCTGCACCTGGCGCAACTGGTACGTCTTGGACGCGCTGGTGAGCACCACGTGTGCCGCCGGTCCGCTGCTGGCTGGGTTCGAGGTGGCAGACGTCCCCGAAGCATCTGTCTCGACAGACTTGAAGGCCAATCTGTGGGCGGCAGACGTGCGTCAATTGTGCAATCGGCCGTCATCGAGAAGCTCCTCCATACCGTAAAGGTGCTTCCGCCGCGGCACCGCTCTCTATCACGTCCAAGAGGTCTGGCGGTAGCTCAAGCAGTCGAACAGGCTGCTGATATTTGTTGTATGTCACTGGAATCTGCATAATTGCAGCCAGCACCTCTAACAAGCTGTTTGAAGTTTGTGCTGTAAAAGGGGGGCTTCAATGGCTGTGGTGGGGTGTTCCACTGGGTAGAACGCGCCTGAGGTCGCGTCACGCCCAAAAAAATAACCCCCACTCAGGGTCCCGCTTTCTTCTTTTCTCTCATGGACGCATTCGTCGTTCCGTCTCACTCCTGCTGTCTCACCCTGACCTTGATGCCGAGATGCTGATGGCTCAAAGGCCCTCTTGTGAGCTGAAAATGCGATCCCAAAACAATTATTTGTCATTTCAATCTCCGTTTTGGGACCTCATCTCCGTGGGTTGCTGACCTTCAACGTATTGAGCCCATGTGTTCTCTTTAGGCCAGGATTGGATGAGAGCGGTGAGTTGGGCTTGTCTTCAATCAGCACTGCTGGGGGCAGATTTCTTTCTTTGACTCATGAAGTTCGGCAAATGCCTTTTGGCTCACAGCAGACTGTGAGTCTGGTATAACCTATTCGGGTACACCGATACCGCGCAGCCCAACCCAATGTGGTCTTCACTTCATGATTGTCCCAAGATCAATTCTTTATCAATCATGCTGACGCTAAGTTCTTATTCCGTGCGTTTTTGAGGTTGGAAATAGATACCCCCGCCCACCAGTAGTGACACAATGTCAACATCAACCAACACAGTTGAATGGCATTTTGAAAAACAAAAATTTACTATCTTGGTATAGCTGTCAAACCTCCCGTGACGTCCTGCCAAGTCGAAACGCTGCGAGCTCTTAAACCATTAAAGCCATTAAGATGTGCCATCATCTTTCTTCATATAGTAAGACGTCTGCATGGGCATATACGAACAGAGATTGTTGCTGCGTTTCGACATTTCTATAGAGAAAGCCATCACCATTTTCTTGTTGGCTTTGATCTTCTGAAACCAGTGACACGCTTAAACATTATGGAGTGAATGGGTTGAACCGCCGAAAATAAGCATGACTCTATTGGATTGATGGAGTTATTCAAACAGCTTGTCACACAGATTTGGGATTGGAACATCTTCTGAGAACAAATGGTTTTGGTCAGCTGGAAAGAAAGAAAAATACATGCTCTCCAAGTCATCCAGATGCAAAGATCTAGAGATCATTGGTGTGGAGAATCATCTGGTTGGGTGCCATAGCTCTTCTTCAGATCTATCTGCCGATTGCCACGGCGCTCCCAAGGCTACAGTATGTCGATCTAACAATTCAAACATGAGCGCGGGGAATTGGTGATTCGATTGCTGCCAATTTAAAGAGCTTCCATGTCTGATGGTGTTCTAAGCGAACGTGAAACATACAAGGCTATGTCATTGCATAACAAATGTAACAGATCCATGAACAGCGGAGCCCATGGTCGGCAATACTGTATGCCGTCGCAGGCCCTGTATCTGCATCCTATCAAGAGACTTGGTAAGGATGAACATCATTCCTAAATAGCGGCCGGCCCGTCCCATTGGTGCAGATGCGGAGAAAATTGTCGCAGAACATTGGGGGCCAGCCTTGCAATCCTGCGAAGCTACCTGCCCATCACCCAGAGTTGTAGTCACAAATCCTTCATGTATTGTCATCTTCCTCTTCGTGCCATTACATTGCAGAGATTGATGGTTCCTTCCAGGAGTGTCTGCGAACAGACAGCGTTACGTGACCTAACATGTCTGCCTCGTTGCAGACGTATGTCTCCAGCTTGCCCGATGGTGCTGGGGTAGCAAAGTAGATGTGCATTACAATCCCAGTCTAGCGTAGGTTGCCTGCATCTTCAAGGTCCTTTCCCCTCTTCACTTGCGTCACTCAATCGGTGCCAAGTTGAACAGGTAGGGCAAATTAGCGAGGAGCAGTGAATTTCTGCCTTGTCGTTCCTCCTTCCAATTGGCGCCAAAATGCTGATCAACGCCATCTGTCTGCCCTTGACTCAGGTGGCAGATCGAGCTCCGGCATAAATCAATGGTGTGGCTTGGATGCACCGGTCATCTTCTGGCGCATCCTGCAAGTCCTTTTCAAACTCGCTCGTTTACCTTGCGCGAGCTCTTAGTGCCTCGCTTGAACATTATTCCAAAGTAGTCCACGTGACATTAATGCAAGAGGCTCAAGGACAGTCGCAATGAGCGCATTCAGGCTCTTTGGGACCGCTTCGATGCAGGCCTCACGGACTGCAGTTCGATCCGAATACAAGAACCCTCTGACACTGTCGTCGAGCATGGTAGCTACCAATGTGGTTTTCATGACTCTGGTAATAATCGTGGTGTCAATTCGCTTTTACGTCAGAGCTCGAATCTTGAAATCGGTCTGGTGGGACGACTGTGGGTATCTTCATCGACCGGACCAAGACCTTTTACTGACATGATACAGGGACTATTCTGATATCTGCTATAAGCTAGGCCCATGTGCGAGCTGATGCAAAGAGCATTCGTTGACCTTGGCAAAGCTGAGCTCTATTTGTAATAGTATTATAGTATTCATCAGTATGTCGCATTGCGATTCTTCTACTATGCTCCAGAGTGTAACGCTTTCCAGATATTCGCCTTGGGTTTGGACAGCATCAGTGGGATATTCAAGTAACTACTTTTCCCGTGCGAGCTTTTTCTGTCAGTAGCTAAGAGAAATAGCAATGGTCTTCCCTTGGCGTCATCTTTCCAATTAGCTTCCGCTTCGCAAAATTATCTATCGGCTTCCTCTATCTGCGCATCTTCGACCGCGTAATGAAGCCCGCTTTGCTAACAGCCATATATCTCATCATGGTACTCACCGTGCTCCTCTATGGAGCCTTTGAAGCGGCGGAGATAGCCTCAGAGGTTCAGTGCAGCGACCCGCTCTCGATTCTCAGTAATAGGTTCTGTCAGCAAAGCCCAAAGCTTATTCTTCTGATATCTGCTGTTGTAAATACCGTCACGGACTTTTATTTGCTGATATTGCCAATACCTGTGATTTCTCAGCTCCAGATGACACGGAAAAGAAGATATGGTGTAGTTGCGGTCCTTGGAGTCGGAAGCATGTGAGTAGATTTGACCATCCAAAAAAAATGATAACGGCGCTCATCACCAGACAGTGCGTGCATAGTCAGCATAGTTCGATTAGCACTATTGATAAGATACTACCACACAACAAACACACTGTATCTAGTCGCATTGACCACGGAAATTTTGTAAGCTGCGTCACTCGGCTTGCCATCAATGTGTTGACTGACACGACGCAGAGCAAAAGAGATCAACATTGCCATCATCTCCGCATCAGTGACCGTTCTGCCAAAATTCATTGAGCTACCAATATTCAAGCTGGCGACATATTCATCATGGAGGTCCCGTTTATCAGTCGCTCCGAAACATAATGAAGAAAACAAAACAAAAACTTGACGCTGAGACAGCCAAACATGGGCGCTGATTAAGCGAAAATGAAGAACGCTGTGGTTACCATCGAGCGTGCCACTCAGACTGATCCACGATTCGACGACACCACGGACCAATAGAGCATCCATAGAGAAGACGAACTGAGTGGCTCTACCTTCCGCATGGAATGGATATGTTCAGAAAGGAACGCAATAACTCAAACTATACGTTGATAATGACTTGATGTGGGACGTCAATTTTAGGTAGATTTGGAACATTCTTTTGGCTAGAGGGTTACTCAAATAACCTCTGCGTGTGCCAGGTCCAGTGTGGAAAGCAGGGCGACTTCTGGGTGAGCATGGAGCGTACCCGCTTACAAGACCATCTCAGAAACGGCCCAGGATGGCATCTCAGGCCTAATAATAACATATACAATGTACTCGTTCTTCGTTAATAGCGAAGCCTGAAGCAATACAAATTTATTACGATATGCCCACAACTGCCATACTCGATTACATCAGACGGCGTTCCCCGTCCAAAAAATCTTTCCACCATCGGCCCAATTAGGCAGCCAAGACACAACCTGACGATAGCCGACTCATCCCGCCAGCCAAAGATCTATTTCTGCCGTCTGGCAAGGTACACCTTTTGCTTCTGTTTTGTCGAGGCCCGAACAATTCATCGTCCATCCCAAGGGGCCTGATCAGCCCTTGCCAGAAAGATGCCAAGCTTGCTGATTGGATGATGCTGCCATCAGGTTCAAATGTGAGCAGCATCACGTGAGTCTCTGTCCGGAACAAATGCATCAAAGCCATGTCAACACCAAATCTGTCAGGTCATCGCTGCCACACCTGCCGACGCCGCCGTGTCGTCTGTGACCGTTCATTGCCAAGATGCAAAAAGTGCGAAAAGGCCGGCGTAGAGTGTCTGGGATATGGCAAGCTGGTGCTCTGGAACAATGGCCTGGCCAGCCGCGGCAGGATGATGGGCAAGACGTACAGCAACACGCCATGCAGTGCTGCTACTGGCATAATCTCCATCAGGCCTCCTCCTGTTGATGCCATATACCAGGACCTCAACCCCAAGGCAAGATTCTACCTTCGCCACTGTATGACTGCTCTTATCTGCTGCTGCTACTCTAGAGACTGCAAGCTGACGGTCGAACAACAGTTGCAAATCAGGTGTGCGTAGACATTGTCCAGCGGGATGTCCCCGGCCGCGACTCGGCACGTAGTTTGATCCGACTTGCAAAAGATCAGCCTGTGCTGCTGCATATGGCCATGGCTACGGCCGCCCACCACCTGTTCAACGTGTCGAGCGCCAACGAAGTCTTGAAAGCCGGCGTGGAGTGGCCTGCTTGCTCCATTGATAGAGCAGAAATGTTCGCCCAACTACGTCAGAACACGTTCGTCGAAGACGCTGTTGCCGCGGAGGAGAAAGGCTATCGACTCCTGATTGCGTCCCTGCAATCCTCAAGCCCCAACTTTGACGCCATCCTAGCCTCTATCCTGCTCTTTGTCACGTCTGAACTCATCCAGTCTGGCAAAGACTCTTGGAGGGCGCACATCGATGCGGCCACACGCATCCTTATGCAGATCGACCCAGAGAGCCTGTCGGGAAGTCAAAGCAGCTCGGGCTTCAACTCACTACGCCAGTGGCTCGCATCAGAGCTCGTCGTCTACATTGTGCTCGCTTCAACCTTCAACCCTGCCGCCACCATTCCTGACCTCCCAAAATCTCAGGCATGGCTTGACAACCTCCTCATCCGCGCAGAGGAGAACAATTACCTCTCGTGTCCAGCCACGTTGTTGCGCGTCCTTCTTGCCGCATCAAGTCTACAGAGCAGTGAGAAGCGCTCAGAGGAGCCTATCATCAAAGAGGAATCCGAAGAGAAGCTGAGTCTCATTCAGCCTGCAAAGGTAGATTCCACGGCGGAGGCAGCAGTCTTGCTGCAAATTGTCCACAGCTTTGACCCCTCCACCTGGGCTGTTGAGATCGAGCGACGGACTCTGTTTGGCGACTACAAGTCACGCATGCATGTTGCTTCGGCTCACAAAATCGCCGTGAGCCTATATCTATGTCGCACTTGGCCCAACGCATCCACAGTTGTAAGTCCTACTAAAGGAGCAGTGCTGCCGGCATCTTCTTCAAGCCTGGCTTCTTCCTGTATCAGTCACCTGAGCTGCATCGACCTGTCAGACCCGCTTTTCAAAGCCACGCCCTGGCCGACGTTCATCGCTGGGGCCGAGAGTGACGACGAAGGCGAGCGACAGTGGGTTCTCCAACGTCTGAACACGGCGTGGGAGACCATGTCATGGGGCTCTATTCGCAGCGAGCTGGATATTCTGCAGTCAATTTGGGCCAACAAGAGTGCATGGTCAAACACCGCAGAGGCAAAATCGGGCGTTGAGTACGACTGGATCCAGCATCTCAGACGCACTGGCATTGAGTTTCTCATCATTTGAATATTTTTGTCTTACAAACAAGGACTACATTTGCTTATTGCTCATGGATCTACTGAGGTATTGACCCGTACCTCACCCGACCATACTAATGGTGCTGGTGGATTTACGGACCGAATATCTCCTCCGCTTCATATCATACTCCAACACAGATGAGTCTTCCTCATTGCTCTTGGTGTCGAACGCTTGCGAGTAAGGCGTGTTGGTCAGGTCGCGCGCCTCGGAATAGATGCGATTACTTGCATCGCTCCAACAGCCAGCGTTGATGGCAAAGGTGCGCTCCGACTGATCCTCTTGCGATGCGGTCGCCTCCGGCACAAACTCACAGGCATACTCACCTGGGCCAGCCACTGCATCCGGAATGTAGAAGCGCTTGTCGACCCGCACCAGCAGGTAAAGCAGGACGACGATGAGCTCGACGCCAAAGTCAAAGACATAGAAACAGGCCTTGTCGAGATACCATGGAATCGGCTGGCTTTGGCCTCCCCTTGTCAGTCTTGTTGGTGGGAGAAATGCCAGTGCCGTTCTGAAGCAAGCTCCGAGCGAAAGAAGCAAGGCAGATGCTATCAAAACCACCACCTTTGTGCGAAAGCGACCCGCTCCAAACTTGTCCATGTAGGTGCGCCGTTTGACGGAGAGCATGAGCACCACGCACGGGATCGGCAGGAAGGCGACAAAGGCAAACCACACAGATGCAACGCGCAGCACAATTGAGTCGGCATTCAGCGTGCCTGGATCCAGAGTGTATGCCTGCTGGATGGCACAGGTGATGACCATGATGAGCACGGCTACCGTGCCTCCAACTGCCGCGTATGGCACCAGCGGCTTAAACGGAGCGTGCCAGCCAATGTGTGGATGTCTGGCGCGCATTAGACGTTGCGCAAAGAAGAGATTGGTGATGAAGAGGACGACGGTGCCCACAGCCACGAAGATTTGGGCCGCCAGAGCCAGGCTGGTATTGGACGGCTCGTAAATCCAGGAGATGCGCAGCGCACAGGATATGACTCTAGCCGTGCAAAACACTGTTCTACTGTCAGCCACCACTTCTCAGTCTTTCCAATCAGCCGGACAAGACGCACGAAAGGATGCCATGGAGAAGACGAATTTGTGCTGCTGCTTCTTGTTCCGCAGAAACAAGGCAATGTTTGTGACACCTGCCAGAGCAAATACGGCCAGAAAAATACAAGTCACCGCCAAATCTGGAGAGCGAACGGGAGGATTGCCCAGTGATGCTGCTTGGGGTGGGTACGGCGGTCCTGGTGGAGGACCTGCTGGAGGTCTATATGTTGTGGCATTCCTTG
Source organism: Erythroxylum mucronatum (assembly GCA_027563825.1). Classification (NCBI taxonomy): domain Eukaryota; kingdom Viridiplantae; phylum Streptophyta; class Magnoliopsida; order Malpighiales; family Erythroxylaceae; genus Erythroxylum; species Erythroxylum mucronatum. The sequence goes on from JAOSBP010161277.1 coordinate 86,598, forward strand.
GCACCAGCAGCATCCTGTATTCAGTTTTTGCCGGTTGAGGATTTGACAAGACTTTGACACTGTGCGGGTGTTTGAAAGGGATTGACAGTCCTGCTGCTGTCGACATGATGTTGAGTTAATGATAACGACGAGAGACTCTTGAGATGCGCGTGAGATGGTAAGGAAAGCAAGACACAGGATGGCACAGGCAGCACATGAAATTCAGCGGGAGAGGAGGGGCATATTGACAGCTCTTCTCAAAATCTTCCCTCCTCCACGATAATCATTTCACATCATGCAAAGAGAATACATGGTTGCACAGCAAGAGCAAAACGCATGGTCGGAAGGAGGGGGAAGTTCCGAGCATGCAGCCTGTCCTTTTGGGTTCAGCTTCCTGTGCATTCTGCCTAAATGTAGATGCAGCTTCCCATTGGTATCTTCAAGCCGAACCTTGTCGTTTCAGTCGGGCTAGAATTATCATCAACCAGGAGTTATGCATCATCACATAAGAGGGAATCTACGTCAGAGTTAGATCGGCGCTTAGACAACCTTAGATTATCTCTTGAGCCGCAGGCGCGCCCGAAAAAGCTGCATTTTTCTGAGGGTACCTCTGCGCCTTCTGCCCTTCACTTTCGAATGCATAGAGGTTTCGCCTCTCAACCCCTCAGGAGCCTGCTACAAATATCAAATATTCAAGACAAATGACAATCTTATCGCGGTAGCAGTGGCGTCAAGGCCGATTCGGAATCGTTTTTCCTTTTGCCCCCCCAAATGTTTCGGCGGGCGGCACACTGGCTGCCAACCAATCAGCAGCGGCCGAATTGTCAGCAGAGCCAAATCAACCCCAGGAAAGGCGGTCGTGTCACCGCAGAGGCGTCTAAACCAGCGCCCTCTGTGCCGCCGCCGGCCTCTAGTTCTTTTATCCCCTCGAATCTGACAGCACTACCTCTACACATACACACACACCCATGTCGCCAGGCCCACCATGTCTGGGGCCCAGGTAACAGCGATGAGCGGGCCTCGCAGCAGCGGCGGGGGTGTCAGCGTTGGCGACGCATCGCTACGCGCCCCGCCCCCAGTGGCCAGTGAATACCAGCGCGAGCGATCACGCGAGGAGATTGAGCTGGCCGAGTCGCTGCTGGACCACCGCCAGGGCCCGCGCGAGACGGTGCGACTGTACGCACAGGACCAGCAGCAGCAGCAGCAGCAGCAGCAACACTCCAGTCAAAGTCACGGCCAGAGCCAGGGTCAAAACTACAATCAAGGCCACAGTCCAGGGCAGGGCCAGCACCACCACCACCACCACTACACGGCATCGCAGCAGCAGCCATCCACCTCATCTTCAGGCTACTACGCCGCCAACGATGATCGCAGACATACACAAACAGCTGAATCACCTCGAATACCACAACCTTCAAATAACCAGCACGAAGACTCTTCCCTAACCTCAACTTACCCGCTCCACCCACGGCCTATCCCAAACCAGGGAGCGACTCAGGCCTCTCCCTCTTCCCTACCAGCCACTCCAACGTCCCAGGCCCAAACAGGCTCTGCAAATGGCCAGTATTGCAGGTGAACTTCATTCAGCTTCAGATATTGATTTGACAAGCTTACTAAGAATTTTCAACAGCAACTGTGGGACTACAAAAACACCACTCTGGCGTCGCTCTCAACTCGGCCAGACGATATGTAACGCATGCGGATTGTACGAAAAGGCTCGAAACACTTCGCGGCCTCCAAATCTCAAGCGTCCACCGTCTTATGCTCCTGCTTTTACTGCGTCGGCTGGACCAGGCGAGCACGACACTGGGAGTGCCCCTTCAGGAAATGTCCTTGTATCGGCAGAGTCGGAACCGTGTCAGGGCACGTGTCCAGGTGATGGCAAATGTAATGGCACAGGCGGGCATGCAGCCTGTGACGGGTGCCCTGCATTTAACAACAGAGTCTCCAAGACGGCACAGATGGCGCTGCACCAGTCTCAACGGTTGAGTCCTGGAGGAAATGGACACTCTGAGCAGATTCACGCAGAGGCAGCGCGACCTGCAGCAGACAATGTGGTTGTGGCATGCCAAAACTGCCACACCACAACCACACCCCTCTGGAGACGAGATATGGATGGCCACACCATTTGCAACGCTTGTGGTATGTTTTCTTCTCCTTTCTGTCTGTCTTGTTCTTTTTGCAAAGTAGACGCTTCTCGGTGACTGTGCTGACACATGAATTTCCCAGGACTTTACTACAAATTGCATGGTCAACACCGTCCTGTGGAGATGAAGAAAACATTCATCAAGCGGCGAAAACGCGTTGCACCCGCTCTGGGCGGACAGGGATTCGCCCAGAATGCACCAAATGCAGCCTCGACGTCTCCGGTGTCAACCTCTCCAGAATCATCTGCGGCATATCCCGCCACTCCAGCCCAACCACACGACGCCGCTGAACATTCTTGGACAGCGCGCAATCACTCTCGAAATCCAGTGGAGCCACCGGTCAACATCGACCCCACGCTGGACCGTAGTCACTATCCTCCTCCCCCAGTAGACTTTACGCAATATTCACAACGACAGGCCAGCGAACGACCCGGACCACAACCTCACAGCGCCTATCCCGCACATCCCTTGCCCTCATCTCCCAAACGTCGACGCACTCCTCCACATCCAGAATCGACGCAGCATGCCATCAGCCAGGCACAGGAAGATGAAGGTGCACAGGCTCGACGCTTGCCTCCTGTTTCAGCTGAGCCACTTTCATCAAACAAAGGCGCTACATCTCCCAAAGCTGACGGAATGGAGAGCGAAGAGGTACGACGACATAAACGACTGAAACGAGAAGAGCTGAAGGCGCAGATGCGGCGCATGCAGCAGGAGATTGACGCCATGGGCGGCAGCGACAGCGAATGAATGAATATGGTTATTCTCAGCTTGGGTCCGTTTGTCCCCTGTAAGCTTCCATGTGTATAAGAGCTTCAGCTTTTGCTGCAGAAAGCAAATATCATGATTGCGACAGAAGAGACTAGATCACTTCTGAAGTCGACAGTGCCATCTCATTCCTTTGCGTGATATCTAGTTTCGCTGACACGCCTGAAAATGGACGACTTAATAGCATTTACCCAATCATTAGAGTCGTCAGGAAGAAAAAAGCCCCACTAGGACAATCGTACGTGAAGCTGCTGTCGCTGCTGGTGCTGATGCTTATGATGAAGGAATGAGAAAAGGGGGTGGGTACATGTTTGCTGCAGGGCTGCATATACACTACTCGCCTATGGCTGAGATGCGAAGTTATCTTACTTTGAAAAGAGGGAAACCTCATAGCAAAATAATTAGATGCAAGGGCATGCAAGTAGAGAAATCACAGCAAGGGGCTCTGATCATCGTTTCCAGCTTCATATACTCTTCTCTCTCTATCATAAATTCTCTAAAGGGGAGACATCCCGGTGGAAACGTATCTACACAAATTCCAAAGCACCCGTGATCTTTGTGCATTTCTGCTTCAAGCTGGATCTTATAGTTGCCAATACATAATGCCTAGTAGGTTCAGAGGGGCTTTCGTCTGCTTGAGTCTGGGTGCTCCGCTGCTATATACACCATGTAGCAGGGCGAGTCGGTTAAAAGTACTTGTTTCCCATTTCGCTTGTCTATTTGTTGATTTGTTCCTCCAGGGATAGCCGCCCCCCCTTTTGAAAATGCTTCAATGAGGAAAAAGGTCTAATGAGTTTATGCAGCATGAACAGAATCTGTGACACAAAAGAAATTCGTGTGGTCTCGTGATTTGCGTCTGCCTGCGCCTCTCCCCGCTTTCCTCCGTTCCATTTCCTCTCTTAACGAGTAAAAGAAAACAGAGATCAGCCCTTGACTTGTGCTTTGGACTTAGGCTCGAGGCTCTTGTCGCCAATCTGCGCCCGCACCCGCCGCACCACGCGCCGCAGCGCTGCGCACGCTGGGCTGTCCGGATATGCGTCCATGAAGCTCTCACCGCAATCACACGCCAGCGCGATCCGCGGGTCCAGCGGCACCGAACCCAGGAATGGCACGCCGCAGTCTCGCGCCAGCCGCCGTGCGCCGCCTGTCGTTGCGCGGAACGGCTGGCTCGCGTGGCTGCAGCTGCCACAGACAAACCCGCTCATGTTCTCCACGAGGCCCAGCACGCGGATGCCGGCCTTGCGGCAGAAGTCGAGCTCCTTGCGCACGTCGAGCAGGGCCACCTCCTGCGGGGTTGTGACCAGCACCGCGCCATCCACCCCTGCGGCTCCCAAGAAGCTGTTCACCGACAGGTGCTCATCCGTAGTGCCTGGCGGCGTGTCGACCACGAGGTAGTCGAGCTCTCCCCACTCGACGTCTTTCAAAAACTGTTTCAGAAGCCCATTCTTCTTGGGCCCACGCCAAATGACGGCGCTGTCCCTCGATGGCAGCATGAACTGAATCGACATGACCGCCAGATTGTCTGCTGCATATATAGGCGACCAGCCAGACGCCGACACGTGCACCTGCTCGTTCTCGACGCCCAGCATCGTCGGTATGCTGGGCCCGCAGATGTCTGCGTCCATGATGCCCACCTCAGCCTTGCGCCTGCTGCCGCCCTCGGGAAAGGCGGCCACCTCGTCTGCATCCCTCATAAGATCGACGTCGGCAAATGCATGCGCCAGCATGGCTGTAAAGGTACTCTTGCCCACGCCGCCCTTGCCGCTGAGCACGAGCATCTTGTGCCTTACGCCTGCGAGACGCTCCGCGATGATGGGTATGTCTGGGTCAGGCCCTTTCGGCGCAGAAGCGCATATACTTTGATTCGGACAGCCGGCGCACGAGTCTGCCTGCCCTGCGCGTTCAGACTCGGGTCCCGGGCAATGCTCAGGCTCTGGTGCGACCAGCGCAGGTGCCTTCTTCAGAGGTGCGTTGAAGTCGACCGCGCCGTCGTCGTCCGAATGCGGCGGGGTGATTGGCTCTGCTGGACGTGCCATTTTGGGTACAGGCCTTATGCAGCTAACCAGATTGATCTCGCGTTTTGGGCAGAGACTGAGGTTGACAAGAGAAAAAGTTACAGTTTTGCCATTATCGGAGAAGTGATGACAAAAGCACCGCCAAGGCCGGGGCGCCAGTCGGCGCGCTTCGGACAGGCGCTCCCGCTGCAATAACAGAGCCGCCAACGACATGGGTATTTCTTCTTCTTCTTCATCTTTTCATCGGCACATGTACACATATTGACAGGATTAGAATTGCATCGCAAATCACCGGTGCAGATCCAAAGTCGAATTTGTCGGCACACTGCATTACCGGCAAGCCAAATCATGGCTGCCCACCATGCTCCGATACGGAAGTCCGAGTCGTGCACTGCGTAGCAACATAACGTCCATGATACGTCCGTTGACTAAGAAGTTCACGTTACAGTCGAGGTGGGTGCAGGCATGATGAGATCCAAGACCTGATTGGGCCTGTCGTTCTCCACGCTGCTGGCCGTCTACCCATCTGCCCGCCCAAACTGGACGATGCTGCAGTAGCACCAACGGTGGCCCTCTCTTCTTCTCAAGCCCGACATGGAGGGCGTCCAGAAGAGCAAAGCTTCTTCCAAAAGGCCAAGAGCCCAGTGCGCCCAATCAGCCAATGATGCAATTCGCGCCGGGGTTTCTGGGTCATTGAGATTTTGGCATTGTGACGACAGGGAAACTTGTTTGGGGAGCTATATAGCTGCAGTCTGGTACCTGGGTCGCATTGTTGCACCACAGTTACACACGCACCTGAGCCCACTTGCCAAATTGTCTTCACAGGAACAAAGATGAAGTTCGCTGTAGTTGTTGCCGCCATCTCGGCATGCGCCTTCGCCGTTCCCTTTTCATACCCTCTGCCCAATGGCTTTCCCAACCCCTCAGAGCAGGCTTTCCTCGAGATTCAGCGACAATCTGGCGGTCCCAACCCCAACTCGCCGCCATTCACCACGCTGAGCGAAGCTGCCATCAATCGCCTGAGGCTTGTTGCAGCCAATGAGCTATTTGAGGTTGCCTACTTTTCCTCGCTCTACCACAACATCACCACAGGTGTGCGTGGATACGAGCTGCACGGCAAGGATGCCGACTTCATCAAGAGCTCCATCAAGCGCATCGTCTACCAGGAGCAGATGCACGCTATTGGCGCCAACGACATTCTCAAGGACGTGGGCAAGGAGGCTGTCCAGCCCTGCAAATACCAGTTCCCCGTGACCAACTTTGAGAGCGCCATCGAGCTGGCCAGCACTTTCACTGATGTAGTCATTGGCACTCTGCCGGAGCTGCAGTCTGCTGGGGCCGCAGAGGGTGGTGACGGCGCCAAGCTGGTCCCACTGTTCAGCGTTATCATCGCCAATGAAGCCGAACAGAATGGCTGGTTCCGCTCCGTGATCGGCCAAGCTCCCTCATCGTCCTCTTACCTTACCATTGCCTCATACCAGTTCGCCCTGAGTGCCGTCAAGGAGTTCCTTGTGCCTGGCTCTTGCCCCGCCTCCTATGCAGCCGTCGAAAAGGTCATCAAGCCTTTCCCTCCTCTGACGGTGGTCACCAAGCCAACCACGAACAGCAAGACCGTCACCTTCTCGGTCAATGGCAACGTCGACGCCGCCAAGAATGCCATCGCATACGTGTCTGGCGTCAATGTGCCAGTCACTGTCCCCATCAAGAACGTGCAGAAGAAGGGTGGCAAGACCACCTTCTCTGCAGACTTCCCCGCCAAGATTACGCCGACGGCTGGCTTCTCCAGCGGCCTGACCATTGCTGCCCTGACGAGCACGAAGCGCACCTACACCAACATCACCGACATTGCCGGCAGCACCCTGTTCGGCCCTGGCCTGATAGAGTACAACTTTTGAGGAGGTGGTTTATCAGAGGCACTTGATTGAGTCTCTGATGAAGTGGCTGTTGTGTACCAGATGGTCATCTTGTCAAGCATAGTGTTTAATCTTGGTTGATTTAGAGGGGGGAACAGCGTTGGGGCTGATTGGCGGGCAGTGCAGCTCAAAGGACATATACGAGCAAGAAGTGGGTTTCTCTTTGTGGAAAAAAAAGGGCACATCACCCTCCAGACAATGGCTTGGACCCATCGTTCAGATTTACGGATTGATATTGTGCTATACTGTACGAGGAGCTGTCACTGTGGCGAAAATGAAGCAATAGACCGAATCACCCTGTGCCGTTTTCCTATGCCCTCTTGTTTCTTGCCTCTTGCCTCCTCTTCTTCTTGTTCTCGGTGAAAGGAAAACCTTCCCCCATTCTTTTTGCCACTCTTGATGATCATGTGATACATAGAGACATGGTGAAACAAGTGGAGAACCCAGGAAGTAGAGAGGAAGTGTTAGCTTCTCTTCTCCCAGGATCCCAATGACATCAGCCCCCGTCCGACCGTCGTCGCTCTCTTCTGAGGCACCTAATCTTCTTGGTACCAGAAGATCAGCGCTGATCGGCGGGCACCCTGTCTGACCGAAAGTGTCTGCTGTGTGAGGATTGATTCTCGTTTCGTATTTGACGAGCAGTTGCTTTTTGTGACGGAAAATCAGTCTCATGCAGCCATCTACTGTAACAGAAAGGACAAAAAATAATCAAAAGGAGAATTTCCAACAAGCTTGGCTGAGGTTCAAACTATTGGATACCTGAATCCTAAGGCAGCACTCAGACTTCACACCCTCCACCCGCTGCTAACAGTACACGCTAACCTTGGTCCCAGCAAATCACACGCCGCTACCATCTCCGATTCATCGTCCACGGCTCTCTTCTTGGCTACGATCGTCGCTATATCGTGCTCGACAGCTTATCCCCCCCTCTCAGCGTTGTGGGACGCCCTGGGTGCGCGATCGTGATGGCCCTCGCCGAGGCCTGGTTATCAAGCTGCGTGATTGCAACGCTTTCTTCGCTCTTTTCCCTTTTTCCTCTTAATTTGCCATGTACTCGCACGTTTAGTTGGGCCAAATTCTTGCCTAGCGACAATTGCAACTGTCCTCGGGCCGCTAATTTGAACCCTATCGACCATATCTGCCGAGCACGCCAAAAAAGCCACCGCCGTCACCCACCACAACCTACTGGTCGGAGAGGCGTCTGCAGAGGAAGAAGGATACGCGGCTATTTTGTTCTTGTTCCTGGCAGGCTGGTTCCCTCTCTCTGCTGGGAATCTCGCCATGGTCCTTGTCTGAGGAGTGTGTTGGCATCAGACAACTAGCTGCCACTGCTGGCTTCCTCTCAAGCCCACGTCCTGAAGGGTGGGAGTTGGTATGTGTGTGCAAGATGACCATCCAGCAGACGGCAAGAGAAGAGGGCGAGGCCTTCACAGAGCAGATCCTGCGCGAGAGAGATTTTGCAAAGTTTGTCTTTGTCTTCAGATAACTCGCCGCAAGCTGACACTTGTTTCAGATACCTGGAGCCCATGCTGCATCAGAACCCGCCCAGCGCCTTCGTCGCTCCCAAAGATCAGCCTGTGCCTTCTGAAGACACGTCCCTGTCTGCATTCGCCCAGCTGGGCGCCATCAAGCTCGGCGCCAGGCGATCCTTCATCTCCCTCATCAACAATGACACGCAGTACATTCTGGCAGAGGCCACGCAGTCGCTGTCGCTGTCAGGCGAAGCCCTCGACAATGCCAGCACCGACGACAAACTCGTCTTGGGTTGCTGTGCCTTTCCAGCTTCGCAGGGCGCCTGCCAGCACGCCGTCGCGCTGCCCCTGTCCAAGGGTCCTGATCGGCCGAGCGTCTTCATCTGTCCCGACATGGCCGCCGATGAGCGCCTTGTTGGCGTCCACGCCATGCACGAAACTTTTCGCTTCTACGCCGGTGCTCCCATCAGATCGCCTGCCGGCTACAGCATCGGTGCGTTCTGCATCGTCGACGACAAGCCTCGGCAAGGCCTGGACGCTGAGCAGATGGCATTCATGCAGGACATGGCTCTCACCACGTTCAGGCACTTGGCAAACAACCGCTTCAAGCAGGACCACCGTCGTAGCGACAGGATGGTCCGCAGTATTGGTTCCCTTGTCGAGGGCAAGTCAAGCATCCAGGAGTGGTCCTGGAATACGCCCACGACCAGTGCTGTACCAGCCAAGCGAAGCCTTATCCTTGGGCCTGACGAAAATGCCGTTGCCTCTCCCGAGTCTGCCACAGATACCCCAAATGGCGTAGACCATGACCGGACAAACGGGAAGCCAACTGCACCTGACGCTGCCCGTGAAGCGACACCGGGCAAATCTCTGCCAAGCCGGCGTGGCAAGCAGTCCGTCTCTGAAATGGCCTCAGCCCTAAGCAACCTCTTTGGGAGAGCCAGCAACCTCATTCGCGAGGCCTTGGAGCTCGAGGGCGTCTTGCTTCTCGGTGCAAGCGCTCGAGACCTGTCCGCTCTGCCTCCTCCAGGCCGTCTGCAACGCCCAAGCCGTCAGGACTCGATAGAATCTTCCAGCAGTGACAGCGAGGCTTCAGGTCCAAACTCGCACAAGAATCGGAATGCCCAAGAACTTGGCGACGAGGAGACGAACAACTGCCGCGTGCTTGGCTTTTCTGCAGGCACCACGGCAAGCATCAGCGGTGACGACCCTGAGCCAGCGCACTCGCGCTTTGGGGAGCGCCTCATGGCCGAGTTGCTGCGCCGGTACCCATACGGCAAAGTTTTTCACCATGACGACAAGTCTAGTATCGCTCAAGCTGAGGCTGTCAACGGAACCGATCAGGTACTTGCCCATGCCATGTCCAAGAAACGCTTGGAAGGCAGGGTTCGAAGAGAACGGCGTCAGCGCATCTTGCGCAACAAGTTTGGTCACTTCCGCAGCCTCGTCTTTCTGCCGCTGCGCGACATGCAGAAGAATCGCTGGTATGGCGGCGCCTTTGCCTGGACCAACAGCGACATGCGTCTCTTCACCGAAGAGGGCGAGCTGAGCTATCTGGCCGCCTTTGGCAACACCATCATGGCCGAAGTTGCCCTCGTCGATGCTCTTTCTGCCGACCGTGCTAAGGCCGACTTCATCTCGTCCATTAGCCACGAGCTGCGTTCTCCGCTGCACGGCATCCTCGGCAGCACCGAGTTCTTGAGAGAGGCCGTCTCAAATGCCTTCCAGAGCGATATGATCAACAACATTGAGACGTGCGGCCGCACTCTTCTCGACACCATCGACCATTTGCTTGACTTTACCAAGATCAACCGCATCTCGACGTCTGCTCAAGCAGTCAAACGCAGGAGACTCACGGGCTCGGCGGCCGATACTCCCAACGGCGGCTACTCGACCAAGCAAGACGACGGTGCCAATGTTGCCGACATCACCGAAGAAGTCATCCACACCATGGTCTCGTCGCAGAACTCGCGGCGGCCAAGCTACGACCAGTCCCTTGGTGAGTTATTCTTCCTTCTCTTCACTGACGTGACACTGACAATACCCGCAACAGAGACGGGCGATTTCCAGGTTTCAAAGTCTCCCAGCAAGCCGCCTGTGCGAGTCATTGTCAACATAGCTCCCGCAGCTTCTCGATTATTCAAGGTACAGTCGGGTGCCTGGCGACGCGTTGTCATGAATCTTGTTGGCAACAGCCTCAAGTACACTGAGAGAGGCTACATCTCTGTCGGTCTTGAAGCTGAGGACAAGCCCGACTCAAACTTCTGCCAGATCAAACTGACAATCACCGATACTGGCCGAGGCATGTCCAAAGCCTATGTTCAGAGCAATCTGTTCACACCCTTTGTGCAGGAGGATTCCTTTTCCGTCGGCACAGGTCTCGGACTGTCGATTGTCAACCAGATTGTAGACTCTCACGGTGGCTGCATCAACGTCGAGTCCCGCAAGGATGTCGGAACTCAGATCCAGGTATCACTGCCACTTCTATGCTTAGGCGACAAACAGACACCCCGTAACAGTCAAATCATGCGCGCTGCACAGTCCAGGGCCAAAGGCTTGCGCTTGCAGATTTCTTGCCCCTATCCTGAGCACGCTCCGGTCGGGCTCGAAGCTCAGATGGTTGGCGCCATCGAGTCGGGAGGGTCGCTGTGGCGCGAGTCCATTGAGCAGCTCTGTCGCGAGTGGTTCGACATGAAAGTCACAATCGAGAATGGCAGGCGGCCAGATATTCTTGTGACTGACTGGTTCGCTGGACAAGACTGTAGCATTGCGCGAAAGACGATTGAAGGCTCGACCAGCTTCGACAACCCGTCGTCTATAGTCAGCTGCAGCAACGTGCGCACCGTCTTCGGCATCTTCAAAGACGATGAGTCACTCGACTTGACCAACACGAGCACGCGCCTGCAGCTCATCAACCAGCCGACAGGTCCCAATAATTTTGCTGCGGCACTGTTGCGACTACTGGGAGATCCCAATGAGGGTACCAGCGCTTTAGGCTTGTCTTCTGAAAGTCTTTTCTCCACGGCTCCTCTCACCTATGACGACGCGCAGTCACCGGGCAAAGAGGCAGATCCAAACGCAGCCCCAACAGTGCTGCTGGTTGACGACAACCACATCAACTTGGCCCTGCTGCGTCGCTTCGTCGACCAGCTTGGCCTGCCCTACGTCACGGCAGAGAACGGCCAGCTGGCGCTCGAGGCCTACAAGCGCAGCAACGGCCGCATCTCGTTTATTTTCATGGACATCAGCATGCCTGTCATGGACGGCATGACGGCGTCGCGCGAGATCCGCGCCTGGGAAAAGCGCCATGCCTTACGCCACTCTCACATCATTGCTTTGACTGGTCTGGCGTCTGAGGCGAGCCAGGAAGAGGCGGCCACGGTCGGCATTGACCGGTTCCTGACCAAGCCCGTCAAGTTCAGCGTCATGCGTTCTCTAATGGGGCGTTGATCTTTCCTTCTCCAAGTCAAAAAAGGTGCTTTAGTAAAGAGTGACAAGACGAAAGAGAACCCCCCAGATACAAAACTCTTTTTGTCTTTTTGAAGTAAACAATGACAGGCGCAGTCTACATGGCGACCCCGGGCGGCATCATCATCATCATCATCATCATCAAAGACACTTCATCAACAATAGCAACAGCCTCACAAGCAGTAATAAAACAACAATAGCAATGAATTACAAAAACAGTTCAAAACTACGACTACTCTGACCTGTACACGTGCCATGGTTGTATTCTTCCTGTGCCCCTCTCCTAAATGGTTTGAGTATGTTTTCCGGGTTTTCCCTTCCCCCGTCACCAATGAGGCCCATGTGGTCCCTTTCCAATGATGATGACCATCGTCGTTACCGTATCATCATGATGATACAATGTTGTTGCAGCAAATCATTTTCATCATCATTGTTGGAACTAACTTGACAAGCGCCATCATGTCTTGCGCCATACTGAAAATTGCCATGGTCATCAGACTGTCATGGCATCAATCATCGTCGCTGCTTCGTCATTGATGCTCGATGACACATCGCGGCCCAGACAGCGCTCTCAAGGCTTCTAAACTCCAACTAGCGAGTCCCTAGATTAGTGGTCCCTGATGCGAGAGTTGCCGTTTACCTGTCCAATCATTATCCCGCTCATAGTGTTCATTTTGATGTTGACAGTGTTGACGATTCTCGCTGCCTGCGGACGTCCATTTTCTTGCAGCGCCTCTTCCAGTGCCTCTGATAGTCCAGGATCACGCTCCTTGAGTTCTGCCGCGACATGCTCAAAGTCGTCTGGGGTTGCTTCTGTGATTCTACTCAGCTCTTGAGCCTCTTGTCTGGCCAGAGCAGTTTGCTGGTCCTGTGCGTCCGCGGCTGGGAAAAGGTCGAGCAGGTCTCCGATTGAGGCCTCGATATTTGTCACCAACATGTCAAAGGTGTCCTTTTTATACAATGCCCATTTGGTCTGATCTAGGAAGTTGCCTTTGCGCCGGCCAAGCGTCATGCGCTTCATCTGTGAGCAGATGGTCCTCATGCCGCCACGAGAAGTGTCAGTATCTTTGTCTGGGTCCCAAGCGGTAAGATCGACATTCCGGTCGGACAACTTCTGTTTGTCCTTGAGCGACTGTTTCTGCACGCGCTCGAACTGCTTCTGTATGTCATTCAATCGATCAATTGCATGCTGCACGTCACCCGGGAACCTCTGCGAAAGGCTCTCAGCGGCATGGCCAGTATCGAGCTGGAGACTCTCGCCCCATCGTGAGAGCCTCAAGCCTGCTGCTTCGATGCGGAACAGATAGCGCGCGTAGTCGTCACCCATGCACCGCCCAATCTGGACGACGCTGATGAGGTTGATGCAGGCATTCAAGGCCCCTGGCAGGGTCAAGATCACTTCGGCGCCCGTCATTGATGCGAAGTTCTAAAGATTTGTATAATAGAGGGTGTAAACATGCCAAACGATTCAGATATTGAGGGGCAACAGATGTTGAGTGCATGCGAAGGCGCAGCAGGCCAGCAGGCCAGCAGGCAGCAGGCCAGCTTTCCATAAGAGTCCTAGCCGGGCTCGTGAGGTCTAGGTCGCATAAACTGGGCCACTTTGAGGCTTAGCGGGCATGTTGAGTGAGCCTGGGGCTGCGGCCACTAAGTAAGAGCCGGCTCAAACCAGAGGTAAGCCGAATACCGTATCGAGGTGCAACTGAAAGCTTGCGCTTGCGTGGGGAAAGTGTACCATGACTGATCAAGGCGTAGCTGATTGAGCGGTATTGCTATAGTGCGCATTGAAAGTAGGTGGAATTAGGCATCTTTGGCACTCCTTAAGAACAAAGCCTGTCGTCTGAAGCAGCTCGACCGGTGCCTGATCGATCCATGGTTTGTCCTTGAGGGATCCTTTTAGGGTTTGGCTAGTCCAGGATTGGAGTGTGTGAAAAGGCACGTCGCACTGCAAATACATTTACCAGAGTCAAATTGCGTCCCTGAGATATACAGCCTATCCAAGAGCAAGAAGAGTACATGGACAGGAGGGCAGTCTCATCAGAGGCTCGCTAAGGAGGTGCAAGCATTTTTAATGCACATTGCTTAGCGCCGTTGCCTTCTTTCGCAGAATCAGACAGCCCAACGACGATTTTGCCCCACCTTTTACATATCAGCTTGGCCCTTGAAAAAGATGTACACTCTGGTTAAAAATCTGCACAGATATTTGTGGCTATAAATCCAGCCGTGAGAGTTTGCATGACAAGGTAGGTACTCGTCACATCCATTCAGTCTCTAAGCGCGGATTCTCTGGCCACTGGTGCTAGTCATCAGTAACAACTTCTTGAAAGGCTTCATGAATCAAAGAGTATAGACAGAAACCTCGCTCCAAGAGAAAACAAATTGCATTGTCAAATGGGCATCTGGACTTGAACGAAGAACAAGTCGTTGTCGATATGAATATAGGAGTTAATTATGGGGCAATAGTCGGCAGCGCAGATTCATTCCATGTTCATCACGCCGCTGGTAATCAGTACCCTTGTCAACTCTCCTGTGCGAAGACTGATGATCTATGTTTTTAGCTGTCGAGCAAACATCATCAACCGAGTTTCTGAAAAAGCTAGGTCCAATCGACCCCCGACACCAGCGAGCCCGGATTTTGGAAAACAAAGGCAAAGTCTTACCAGGATCATGCGATTGGGTTTTCCAAGAAGAAGCCTATCGGCTGTGGCATTCTACTCAGGCGGGATCGGCAGTCATGTGGGTCCATGGTCAACCGGGAAAAGGCAAAACAATGATTCTTTCTGCTGCTATAGACCATATCTCACAGACTGGAGACTCAAACGGGCAACCTCCATTGATAGCATACTTCTTCTGTCAGCGCCAGGATGCCCGTCTCAATAATGCATCCGCAGTACTTCGTGGGCTTCTCTACGATTTGCTCAATCAGTACAAAGCTGACGTGTTACCTATTCTGCAGACGCGAGACGATTTCTTTGTTCATGACTACGCAGGGGTGGAATCCTTTTGGGCTCTTAGGGATCTCTTTTTCAAGGTCCTCGAGATTTTCTCGCATCGACGCCCCTTTGTGGTCATAGACGCACTTGATGAATGCATCGAGGGGCAAGATCACCTGCTCCGACTCTTTGATAAAGATTTGCTTCTACAGCGTCCAATCCGATACCTGGTTTCTAGCCGAAATGAGTCGCAAATTCAGCGCCGACTTCAATATAATGATCAGATTATCCGCACCAGCCTGGAAATGCACGTCCCTGAAGTTGAAAGAGCAGTTCAGTGTTTCATCAATGCGAGGGTCGACAAACTTCGTCTAATAAATGGGTATGATGAAGACCTTTATCAGGCCGTGCTTGATCACTTTCGTCGAAATGCACAAAGCACGTTCCTATGGGTGTCATTGGTTTGCAATGAGCTGGAGAAAACCATGCTCCACCAAGTGCGTGCGAAACTAAGTCTTCTGCCAGCTGGATTAGTACAGTTATACAGAGCAATGCTCGACAATATACAGAATATTCCGGACGTAGACAATCGAGAGATGTGTCTGAAAATTTTACGCTTTGTTACCATCTCACAGGAGCCACCTGATTTGTTGCAAGTAGGACACATTGCTGATCTCACAGAAATTAAAGATTCGCCTGTCTTTATCGAACAGCTTGTAGAAGAGTGTGGGTCCTTTCTGACCATAGGCGAAGGCAAGAAAATCAGCCTAGTCCATCAGTCATTAGCAGAATTCTTCACAACTGGGCTCGGACAGCAAATTTTCTTCGGAGACCTATCTCAAGCCCATCTAGCCGTAGGACAGCAACTGCTCCAAATCATGAGGATCAACCTTAGGCGAGACATATGCAGCCTTCACCATTCAGGTGTGGAGGTAGAGGGCCTGTCAGAGGAAACAGTCAATAGCTACTTACCCAGCCATACTCGGTACGCCTGTGAATTCTGGATCGACCACCTCTTCGTTTTAGCTGATACTTTATCAACTGTATCTTCGACAGTATTTGATTTTCTGAAAGAGCACTTTTTGCACTGGCTTGAGGCGATGAGTTTGATACGCAAGACTTCTCAAACAGTCCATGCGATAACAGTAGCAATGAACAGGCTTCAGGTACGCTCATTCATTTCAGATCATATATTGGCGAGCTGACCCAAGATAAGTCGCAACGAGACTCAGCCCTTTTCGAATTTGTCCAAGATATGAGGCGTTTCTACATGACCTTTGGAGGGATTATTGCAAGAGCACCTCTACAACTCTACTATTCCGCTCTAACATTCAGTCCCAGAGAGAGCCTTGTCCGTCGGACTTTCGCGAACCAATCTCTTAGTCCAATCGTTTCTGTAAGCACTCTTCCAGGGAATTGGAGTTCATGTGAACAGATTCTTGAAGGACACTCTAGCACAGTCACAGACGTGAGATTGTCGCCAGATGGGTCGAGGTTAGCATCTGCATCTGCGGACGGGACAATACGGCTATGGGACGTCCAGTCTGGTATATGTCAGCAAACTTCACGGGAGTTCAGATCGTTTGAGGCCATGGAATTCTCGCCAGATGGATCTAAAATTGCCATAGCGTTGAATCGTGGCAAGATCCTTGTATGGGACACTGAGTCAGGAACAGACCAGCATGAATTTCAAGCAGAATATAGCTTGGTCTCAGACATTATTTTCGCGCCAGACGGATCGAGGCTAGCTTTCATATCTACTTTGGACCAAAATGTTGTGTTATGGAACTTGCAATCAGGAGATTGCCAGAATATTCTTGAATTTAGCTCTGGGCCACTACAATGCGCAATATTTTCACCTGGGGGGCTAAAACTGGCATTTTCAGCTGCAGGAAGCAGGGTCAAAGTGCACGACTTTCAATCGGCTGAAAGTCAACTAATACTTCAAGGGAGATTCAATGAGATTTTTGCATTGGCTTTCTCTTGGGACGGCTTGAAGCTGGCATCTGTGTCGATTGACAGATCGATAGAAATATGGGATTTGCGGTCACAAGCCTGCGAACAGACTATTGACCTGAAACAACCTGAATCCGCGCGTGAAGACACATCGTATGATATCAGGCAGCAGCTTTTTCCAGAAGCATTTGGAAAAAGCCGAATAGTGACATTTTCGCCGGATGGATCAAGGCTGGCATACGCATACGAAAAGACAATACTGATATTTGATCTACAATCTAAGACATTCCAGCAGTCGTTGAAAGGGCATTCTGGTTGGATTACCAGCGTAGCCTTTTCAATGGATGGTTCGAAGCTAATCTCCTCTTCAGTCGATCACACGGTTCGGATATGGCACGTGCAATCAGGACCGCATCAGCAGGTGCGTGGACAAGGACAACAACAACAACACCAACACTCAGGGCCAATCCAAAACGTGGAGCTCTCATCAGACGGGTCGACGCTAGCATCGTCTGCAATCGAAAATCAGATAATAGTGTGGGATATGTATTCCCAAACAGTTCGGCAGATTCTCGATGTTCCTGGCTTTGTCCGGAAGATAGTCTTATCCAATCACGGATCGAAGCTGGCATCATCCCACGAGCAGTCAGTCCTGATCTGGGACGTAAAGTCTGGAACACTCAGTCAAAGTTTCCAAGGCGTTGAGTATTGTAATCATTTAGCCTTCTCTCCAGATGAGTCGAGGCTAGCATGCGCATTTGAGGATAAGATTCGAATAATGGAAGTTGAACCCGGCAGACACTTCCAGACAATTCAACATCCGGAATGGGTCACGCACATAGTTTTCTCGCCAAGCGGCCTGAAGATAGCCTCTTCGTCAGATAGGGAGCGAGTTTACATATGGGACGTAGAGTCCGGTGATTGTCTTGATGATTTAGATTTTAAGCCAACTTTGGACGGCAACATCAAATTCATCAGCGAGCGACATTTATTGATTGAGGGCAGATGTTTCACTCTGCACGAAAAAGGGAAGAGGCAAATGGGGCCTGTTCCAGTTCAGACACTAGAGCCGTTGACGAATTGGCTTCAGCATTGTTTCATAACTGAAGAATGTGCCTGGATTATGAATCTTACCGGAAGGCTCGTCTGGCTTCCTCCAGAATACCGTAGGAGTCGTCATAGCCCTAATGCGACAGCATCACACGGTCGTACGTTTGTGATTGGATCCGATACCGGTATGGTGACCTTTTTTGAGGTTAATGAGAACTCTCCATTGTGGAAGAATAAACCTCCTCAATAGCTCTTCATTTTCCATCCAAGAAACAAGGCCAACCAATGAGCAAATATTAATTCAAGCGCTTCTCAACCAAGGCTGAAAAATAACAAAGGCTCCTCTTTAGCCGACTTGCTGAGTGACCCAGGTTTAGAGGAGAAACTATCTCAATCACTTCACAGAGCAACATACTTTTCAAGAGACCAATAAAGAAAGCATCGTCCCAACTGCCAGCAGAATTTCAGGCCAAGTGTGATACAGCGAGGTAAGGAAATAGTAGGATATGGGTACTGGCAATTGTTGGCGCTATTGTGCAAATGCGCCTTCAGTCCATTCGTTTCGATTGCAGATCCAGCTTTACGGAGAACGCACAGCGATTGCTTTCAATCTACTTCGAAGTTAGACTGAGGCCAGAATGGCAACGCCGCAAGGCTGCCAATCCAGAAAAAGAACATCTGGCCCAAGCTCAACAACCCAACTCTGGCCCAGACAAAGATGAGGGTCGTATCCCAAAATCTCCAATTGTAGAGAAAAATTCATATGAAGCACTCCAGGGAGGGAACTTTATTTCACGTGATCTGAATGGGGAAATATTGCACTTCAAAGACAAGTACACGATCCAGGCACTCGTTGGCAACGGACTATTTTCACTGGCCAATGACAGTCCTGAAGGGTGAGCGCCTTTTTAAATTGCAAAATTCTCTTTAGCTTGCATGATAGGCCTTATCAGAACGATGAACACATTGTATTATGGCTATCATGATAGTTATGTACCCCCAGTAAGCCATCCTTGATCACTCGTAGCAACATATATACAGATTTGATTGGAGAAAGGAGAGCCCCTGCGTCTTTCTCAGTCCAACTGCAAGTACGGAAGCCATTAATTTCTCAGCCTCATCTTATATCTCATGCAGAGGTGTGCAAAACAATATCAAGTTAGGCTGCCAGGACAGCCAAGGTTCTTGAACGATGGCGCCAGTTTCGACGCTACAAAATTCAGTGCATCAAGCGTCGGTGCCAGGCCGCCATTCAGCAATGACGACGGCACGCGCTCCGTGGCCAGCTGGAACAACAAGCAACCCACCGATTCTGGGCTAGGCGGCGTGAAGTTGCCGCTGGAGATGCCGCCAGGTCCACTAATGACATTGAACTGGCCGTTGCCTGTGTTGCCGCCAAATTCGACTGGGTACATGGCGTACTGGGCAAAGATCTCGTAGCCGACCTTGGGGATGGTGAAAGGATCTTTGCGGTTGTACCAGTTGTCGGGAATACGCTCTTGGCCGTTGAAGCGCCAGCCGCCACTGCCATCGGACTCTGCGCCAAAGAAGGACGATATGGTGTGCAGGTCAGGCACATAGTCTGGGCCAGATGGCATGAGTGAGTAGAGGAATGACGAAGCCCCGAACAACAGCAGTGAAAAGGGGCCAAAGTAGAAGTTGGAGTTCTCTGCCCGCGACTGTATATAGCGTTGGTAGCGGTAGAGAGCCAGGTTTTCTCGATTGTAGAGACCTTGGCATGTGTCGGTCATCATGCCGAACAGAGTACCGTTGAAGTTGAAATTGTCGCCGCCACTATCATTCCTGTTAGTTTTCTGGCTAGACGTTAGGGTGGATCAACATACTGAGTGAAGAAGTCATTGCGCGTCAGTGACGTGTCAGCCTCAAACTTATTGTGGCCCTCCAAACCAGGCTCAGACCCAGTAAGCAGTGGGTTGACAGAGGTGCGAGTGGTGGCATCACAGCCAATAGACAGTCTCTCAGTGGCAATGTCTCCATCCGTTGTAGTCAGGCCAAGTACAGCCAGCAGGATGGCCAAATCGTAGCCAACATTATATACGTTCTGCTGCGCGTCGACGAGCTCGTTGAAAGTCACGATACCATCACGGGCAAGGAAGCCGTGATTAGCGGCGGTGTTTAGGCCTGGGCACGGGCCGCGAATGTCCCTCGAGTAGTCGGGGGCAATGAAGCGATGAGCATCATCTCCTGGAGCAGGGACCTGGTAGCCGCCTTTCTGGTTGCCAATGAGTCCGTTCTTTGCATTGTTGTATGGGAACTGCGATGTGACAGGGGCAGCAGGCTCGTGGTTGGCATTGAAGGGGCAATTGGCCGCTGAGCCTGCGCCATCAGGAACCTGCTGGCGGCGCAAAAGTGCTGAGTCTACACCAGGGGCGTTGACAACCTGAACATTTCACTTAGCAAATAGAGTCAACCACCAAGGGTAAAATGGCAACGAACCCAAGGAAAGGCCACGGCTCCGTGGGCGGCCAAGACGAGCGAAGTCAAGGTCTTGGTGTACATCTTTGGCTTGATTAATATCGCTTGGCTGGCCTCTTTTACTCACTTTGAGCTCAAAACCCCTTGTGCATCTCGAAGAGGAGGAGACGCAGCTATAAAGCGCGAGCCGAATGCCACATATATGCTGCCTCGGTCTACATTTCAATAAATTCTGTCATCGGAACCAGGCATCGACTCGCCAAATCGATGGCTGCACAGATGCGAGCTTTCAGCCATGGGCGGTGTTGTCCAGGGATTTGATGCTAGCCGCCAATTAAACCCAGGATATAGGAATAGAAGTCAGGCATTGGCTGAGCTGACCGAGGCAAGTACGTACCTTGAGCCTGAGCACTAACCCAAAGGCCACAATAACGCGCAGATCTGGGGTTTTAGTGTGTGGAGGTGGAGCAGTCCGGCAGGCATGGAAGCAACGGCACCTGGTCACACGCCACGTTTCCGGCAGGATTTACTCGCTTTCGGTAATTTTATGACGACGGCCCTAGTAAATGCGGGGTCTTTGACAGTTTGTGGTTGCTATTACATGCGTTTTCTGGGGCCGCGTTGCGGAAGAGGCTGATGGCGGTTAACACGGCGATGCAAAACTTTGCCGATTGCGAGGATAGCCGTTTCAGCCATTGCCAGACACTTGCTACTTGTCCTTCAGCTCAAGATTGGTCAAGCTCTGGTCTGAGGCTTTTTGTGGCGGAGCTTACGCGGTCAAGGCGTGTTCTTGGCCCAAAATACGACATTGACCTCTGTATGCTAGCCTTGCGCTGTAAGCCACGACTTTCGCGTGGCGCTGTCGTGGGCCTCTCTTGCAAGTGTGATGTGGGACCGTCGCCGAGAGCAACCCCATCCGAGGTTCTGCCACAAGAGGGGCGCCACCACATCATGCAGACGTCAGTACTGGCCTCTGCCTTGCTCATCGAGATGTGTGGGATGTCGAATTGTTGAAAGGTTGAATGCTTGGCAATACTACCTACCAGGGTAACCGAATGTTCCAGCCTCTGCTGCTGCAAGATAAATAGACCTCTGTAATCACCTCTAGATACACCTAAGAATTAAGGCTGTTACCACCTGCAATTTCAACACGAATAAGGTGAGGCGTGCAGGGTATGTGGAGTTTGCAGCAATACGGCTCGCTTAGCGAACCTCTTGCTAGTCATGCTTGGACTTGATTAGGAATGACGGTGTCCACAATCTGCCATTCTGCTTTTCCGATTCATCGTTTTCAGCTGGCAATCTTCGATGAAGTTCCGTTGTGATGGTCAAGGTCAGGTGTTCATGTTGATCTGACAAGTTGATAAAATTGCAAATGCAATGTCGCCTCCAAGAAATTGCCTCATAGATGTCAAGGCTGTCTCTTACATGAAGAGTTGTGCGCATCTGTCTTCGGCCATCGGTTTGATATTGGAAGTTATTCTTTCCATCAGGGATTGAATGCCTGTGACGACTTTGCCAGAAGGATTCAATGCTGCAAAGGCATAATCATATCTGCCTGAGCTGTAAGCCATGTCCGCTAAAGTGTACCGAGGTACAATGCAACATTGCATTAGTCTTTCAGCCATCTATCTCCACTCACTGAGAGCCAGCGAATAGGTTTGTGTAGCAGAAGGTGGTGGATAGTAGGCAGCGTCAACCACGTCTTATTCCATCTTTCGAAAATCTTGCTTCGCCACTTTCACACAAATTCAGCGGTATTGAAGATACTCGTGACAGAACTTGCATTGACAGCGATGTGATCTCGTGACACATTGTGGTCAACAGGAATTTAATCTCTAGAATATTCAGAACTCAAAGTCAATCGACTGCCAAGCCCATATTAAGGATATGTCATGTGACCTTTGCTAAAAGGGTATGCTCCTTCTCGAGAAAGGGGGAGGAGTTTGAAGATCCATGACGGGAAGACAGGAATTTGTTTTTGACATATAGCATCACTCACTATGTTAAGCCAAGTGGCCCTTTTTTGTCTCAAGATGATGCAGAACAGACAGCAGGATTGGGCAGGTACAGTCTCAAAAAGAACTGTCCTACAGGCTGAATGTGGGCCTATTTAAAGCTTGGCTCTAAACGAGTCTGCAGGATTTCGGCCCCTTCCGACTGCTGGGATGGAACTGGCAAGGCTGACACGCCATCTGGTTGTTGCTAGCCTTGCAACGCCTACTTTGGACTACAGGAGTTAACAACCCTTTGCATACCTGTTTACGCGCATTCTTATGTGGACATCACAACTCCTGCCATTAGTTCTTGACCACTTACTTGATGCTATTGCGTCAGACTGTCCAAAGAGTAAATCGCACAACCCATGAGCTGGAGCATTCCTCTTCCCCACTTCTCATGCATAGAGCCAGGTGCTATGCTTCGCTGGCGCCCACCACGCCCAATAACAGAAGACACTTCCTGCTGGAGTTTTGCCCGACAGGCAGGAGAATATAGAGGGCTTGGGTCTATAATTATACTTTGCACAGTCTTAAACCTGATGGGCCCATGCTTTGGATGGAAATTTGTCTTCTTTTCCATACCAATAGGATAGCGATGCCATTGAGATACCATTAGGCTGCCATGTCATCAACATCTTCATATGGACCGGCAGCGATCAGAGTTGTTCTCGGGTCTGCACCAACTACATTTACTCCCCCGCGATCATGCTCTACCCCCTACTTATTCCAGTCTTCCAAGACACTCACCCTGCAGCCCGCTCCTACATGCATTCCACCCGACTTCGAATCGGTGGCCGGGCCAGTACCGCCAACATCTTCGCTAGATACAGGAAGTGTGGGACATAACTCCAGTTTGCAATACGTAACATATGCTCCCAGTTGTTATCCTTCAGGTTTAAGAGCTATACTATCACAAGACCTCGATCAAAGTGATATTTTTGGCTACTTTTCGCCACCCATTGATTGTCCGTTCGGCTTCACCAAAGCATGCAGCAGAACCGCTTCTTCTGCTGATAATTATCTGAGTGCAGGGGAAACACTTATTGACTGCTGCATGTCGTAAGTTGAATACGTTGAGATTGACGAAGCTTCACTGATTTTGGCTGAGTGATTACGTCTGCGATTCTGGCAGTCCGCTATCCTGCACTCGCGCGGTCACGTCAGGCCAGGTCCTTACTGGGGTAGACTTTAATATCAATTGCAGCTCTAGTGTTACAACAGTGACGGTGTCTCAAACAGGCACTCAACATGTTGGTTGGCATCCTCGAATTCATCTGATCACGTCAGCCTCGGACTCCCGTCCTGGTTCGGGCATTTCCGTGCCAATGAACACTAGCCCAGGGTCGATGACACCTTCGACGACAGCTTCAAGCATTTCTACGGCTGGTCCACAAGAAATATCGAAAGGCCTCTCAAGTGGCTCTAAAGCAGCAATTGGCACTTTGATTCCCATCTTCATCCTGGTTCTGATTCTAGGGGTTTTAGTCGTGTTGAGAAAGCAGAGGAAACGTGCAGCACTTGCCAAAGATGGAAGCTCATCGATTTTGCAGCCTGGTATGAGTGCAAAGCCAGAGCTTGATGCTGTACAAACTTCAAGATTCGGGCTACAAGAGGTTGGCCCCAATGAGGCTGGAGAATTGGAGGGTTGCGTGACAGCGCCGATCACTAGACCGGGGGAGCTGGGATCAAATGAGATTGGAGAGTTAGCGGCTTGCGCCACCCAAAGGCATGTCGCAGAACTCTCGCAAGCGACTGAAATCTCTGAAATCAAAGGGACTGAGCAAACTCGCGCAGAGTTAGCGGAAGTCAGGGAATGAGAGAGATCCAGATGAATGTACTTATCCGACGATTTGAAATGTATATTAGCTTCGTTCGCGCTTGCTTTATTTGGTACCCAGCACAATATAAATTCACTCTGGAAATGACTTTTGGTCAGTACGCTTCTCCTTTCTATTTGAACTCTAGTTTTGATGTTGTGCTGCTCTTCACGACGTCACATGCATCCTTGAAGAGAAGAAGAAGTCAAAAATCTTTGACTGCTTTCCCCCAATCAGTCCAATCATTTTTCAAAAGTCAAGAAAGTAGAAGAATGATTTCTTGGTCCAGGAACTGAGTAAAAAGGGGTCAATAATTGAGTTTTCTCGCAGCATCAGAAATTGCCATTGAATAAAGACTTCTTACAAGGAAAAATACTAGTAACAATTAAATAAACTAACACGCTCGAACAAATTACATGCGCCTACAAGCTGAGGATGCCGCGCAAAACCTTGACAAGCTGCTCCTCTGCATCTTCAGGCGTGCGGCTCCCGGACCGCCAGCCGACGTAGCGATCAGGCCGGACCAGCACAGCGCCGTCTTCTTCCACGTCACAAATGTCATCCCACATCCAGTAGGCGTCCTGGTAGTCCTGACCCAGGCCGATACTGTGCACGTTGATCTTCAAGTCTCCTGGCAGACTCGCCATGGCTTTTTGAGCGGCGGCGGCCCAGGTCTCCTTGCCGCCAATGCCCGTCAAAATCGAAAACTCGCCGTGCCCGCAGAGGTCGATGGTGGAGATGAGATTATTCTTGCCTTCGGCCGAAAGCCATGCGTGGGGCACCCTAAAACCAGGGTAGGTGCCGCGCTGGTGGTGATAGAGAGGGTCTTTATCAAATGCGGGCGGACCTAACTTCTCGTCCTTCAAGTAGACTGCTGGCGAGTTTGTATACAGCTGATTCATCTCGACTCCCTTGCTGTATCAGTGCGTCAGTTAAGTTCGTTGAGAAGATTGTACTGAATTGAAGGCTCACCTCATGCTTTCGCGCTTCATAGCTTGGTGCAGCACCTTGAGAGTCTTGCGGTAGTCACGACCTTTGCGGGACGCTTCAGTCATCTCCTCCAAGATGGCCTTTCGTTTCTCGAGCGACGGTTCGAATGTCCCAAGATGCATCCAGTGCTGCGCACCTTGACGGAAAGTGTCGTTGGATGTGGTGACAACTTGTTTGGCAACAGGCTGGCGTTCGATATTAAAGGAGTCTAGAATGGATCTTCCCGCTCGTCCTTGAAGGACATATGCAATCTTCCAAGCAAGATTCTACCATGTGTGTTAGATACATGGCCGCGTTAGGAAAGGATAATTTGAGTCTTACGTAGGCGTCTTGAATACAGGTGTTGCTTCCAAGTCCATTGTTAGGCGGGTGACGGTGAACGGCATCTCCAAGGCAGACTTTTATACCTGTCAGTACATGACAGCCGTTTTGACACAGATGACTACTCACAGACATTGCCCAAAGACAGCTTCTCGGCATATGATTCATTGACCCTCCAGTGAGAGATGCTGAGCACTTTGAAGTCGGGAGGGTCGTATCCGAGGAACTCTTTGGTGCGCGCGAGGATAGATTCTCGACTGACGTCTCTGACGCTTTTAACGTAGGGAGCACATGTCAGGCTCAGAACGAAGCGAGTCCAGGGGCGAATGGTCCGTTGCACTGCAAACATGCAGAAGTCTGATTTGTCCATCTGGTTACCAAAGGCATACTGGATCAGACCCTTGTCTTTGGGCTTGAACTTATGTGTCAAGTCAGCTTCATAGAGCACACTGATGGCTAAGCCGCCAACCGGGCTTGATACAAATGGGAGGTCAAGCTGCTGTGCTACACGGCTTCTTGCACCATCTGCTGATTGTTAGCCGGATCGCAGCCGAGTATTTGTCCAGAGGGATCAATTACCAGCACCGCACAAGAATCTAGACTTGACTCGAAACTCTTGTCCGGTAATGTTATCCCGAAGGTACGAGATGACATGATCGGAGTGATCTTCAAACTTGACAAACTCGGTATCAAAGCGCAACTTGAAGCCGTGCTGTGTGGCATATCTGACGAGGAGCGGCTCAGCCTCATTCTGGCATAGATCAAGGTGGTGGCATGGCGAGTTTTCCCAGACTTCTTTCTGTAACAATATTAGCTAGGTTGCTTTTGCTGTGCAGAGAAAAGTTTCTTACGGCCACTTCAGGCTGATCGCCGAACAAGTCGCGCAGATACTCTTCACCAAAAATGGTCTCGTTGTGGCGGTTGGCGACGCCCATCTCGGAGTTTTCATATCCAATGCGGTAAGCCTCGTAATCGATTCCAATGTCGCGGAAAGTTTCTTCATGAAATTAGTTTGCATACTGTGTAAGCAGCAGGAAATATGCATTACCCATGGTTGCAACACTGAAAAGGACACTTAGTCTCAGGTCATTACAAGTTTTGCAAGACCACTCACTTGGTAAAATGGGCGCGGGGCGTGTCTGAGGTGCTTGATTCACGACTTATCATTAACCCACGAACATCTGTACGATTCAAACATTAGCTTCTTCAAGTTGAGAATAATATCAGCATCAGACTTACTATTCTGGCCAAGGAAAGAGGCCAGGGCTCCACCAGCCGGACCAGCACCCACCACCAAGACGTCAGTCTCGATGATAGCTGTGTTCAACGAGTCTGCAAGGCCTCTGGCCCCGTTGGACTCCTCTGTGGTCATTTTGATGGTTGTATACAAGGTTTTGCTGATTGTCTCAGGGTTTGTCAAGTTGTGTGTGCCACTCCACAAACAAAAATGTGGGTAGCATATTGTCCTTTATAAGGTGCCATTTCAGCCACAACGCCCTTGTCATCCCAGGAGAAGGACTTTGCAAAAAGTAACTGCGGACAGAGGCCGTAGTGATGCAGCTACCGGCAAATCATGCATCTCTATCAAAATGCGTCCAGACGTATTCAAGTGCTCGGCACCGAGGTGGGTGCCCTCCGGTTGTGATGGGACGTGATTGGTGCCTTGGCCTGTTGATTGCCTCGTCCCAACCGTGGTGGTACCGTGAAGGAATGCCCTGGGTCCACACAACTAGCGGGGGCTAGCCACGAAGCAGTCGAGACGGTGTCCGCGGCCGGAAGCGCAAAAGTAGCGCCAAGCCCGTGGGCATCGGGGAATGGAGCTCCGACGTGCTTAATTCTAGATTAAATCAACTTTATTCCTGTGTAACAATTGTGCATCATATAAGATAGGGTCTGGACGTTGCCTTATAGCTCAGTATAAAGGAATGTGGATCCGGACCGTTTTATTCTCAACTGCAGAAAAAAGGGCTTATCAATGATAATTGCCATTTTAGTCCAGGAACGTGGTGCATTAAACTTCTCTCCCTAACAAGTCTTCTGTCCAAGGGTTGAAGGAAGCGTAAGGTGCGGTGAGTCAATTGCATATGCTGCAGGACAGTAGGTATTTGCGTATAGACTTTTAGCAAATAGACTTGAAAAGTCGCAGACGCCATTCAAACCTGTCTCAAGTAAGCATCAAGGACTTAGCCGCTGTGTCTTCCAATTCCCTGCCGCATCCTTGACATATTCGAACCTGTCATGCAGACGTGATGGCCTGCCCTGCCAGAACTCTACACGCTCTGGCAGAACGCGCAGACCTCCCCAGAAGTCTGGCACAGGTATCTTGGCATCAGCTGGGAATCTCTGCTCGACTGACTTAACACGACCTTCCAATTCCTCTCTGGTCTCCAGCACTTGACTCTGCTCACTTGCCCAAGCTCCGATGCGGCTGCCTCGAATGCGGGTGTCGTAGTATACTTGGCTTTCCTCAGAGGTCAGCCGCTCTGCTGGGCCCTCAACTCGTACCTGGCGCTCTTGTTCACGCCAGTGGAATGTTAAGCTTGCGTAGGGGTTGGAAGCAATGTCCTTTGACTTGCGTGAGGTTCCCCAGTTGGAGTAGATGACAAAGCCTCCTTTGGCGTCAAGCTCCTTCAGATAGACCATGCGACTGGAGACACGGCCTGATGGTAGTGAGGCTGTAGCAAGACAGACAGTCTCAGGCTGGTGCACACCTTCTGACTGCGCAAGAGAAAACCAAGAATGGAACTGATCCAGCGGCGATGGCTGTAGGTCCTTGTCAGACAGCTCACCTTTGGTGTACTGCTCTGCTTGGGATGACGATGGCGCTGCTCCAGGTGCAACTATATTGTTTAAATTATTGTCAGCACTCTTTTATGTCCTTTCACACACGGAATCAATATTGGACAGCTTTAAAGAGAGACCAAGACATCCCCAGCCAGGAGCATAGGTGACTAACATATTCGTTTGCCGTCCGCCATGGCGAGCCTGTGGGTCGTGTGGAAGCCTCGAGAAAGCAAGCGAGTAACCAGCATAAGTCCTTGACCCCAGTTCTCTTCTTTGCTTCTGCTAGCTCGTATTCAGGGCACGACTAGGACCAGTGGAGAGAGATAAAGATTGAAGACAATCCTGGTTGACAGATGTGACTACCCCGGTGAGAGCATCGATGACGGCATAGCAGGGTATCCAATTGTTCGAACTGTTCCTTTGAAGACTTGTCGCATCTACAGTGCAAGGTACCCAGTCTCCTGAGACTTGTTGTTCAGCAAACTTTTTTCCAGCTCTTGTCTCAGCTTGAGAGGGCAACGAAAAGCAGGAGAAGAAGAAGAAGAAGAAGAAGAAGAAGAACAAAAAAGATAACCCGTATAACTCCATCATTATTCTTCCGATCGTACATAGACAAGCCAATGAAACACAGATACATAATATACAGCTTTTCTTTTTCCCTTCGCAAGGTATGAGCTATGTAGCTAAACACATCAGCAGCTCATCCGCACAAGCGCTTTTCGATGGTCCTCGCCAGGCGCACGCTCGGCTCATCGACCAGACGAGTAAAGATGTCGGCAACCCAAATGGCAACTGGAGTGATCCACATGCAGGCAATCACAAAGCCAACTTCTCTCCTGAACAGACCATAACCTTCTTCGCCAATGCCGGTGAACGACCAGACAGTGGCAAAGGTGGCATAGCCTACTGTGTGAAGGACGCAGGCATGCACTAGGTAAAGGCTGAAGCTGATCCTGCCAAGGTACTGTGCCAGGCGAGAGCGGAAGACACCAAGGAAGAAGGGAGAGTGGGAAGAGAGCATAAAGAACAGGATACATCCAATAGTCGTGTAGAAACGTTTCTTTTCAGTCATGTTGTCTGGAGCCAATGAGACCAGTGTGCGCCAGAATAGAGTCTCTTCACCAAAAAAGGGCTGCGACATGAAGAACAGCGCAACAAAGTAGGCTGCAGCACGTCCTACTTTGCCAGGTATAGTGTGGGGTCTGCCAAACGTCGGAGTGGAACTCTCGTACGCCATGCTTCCCTTGCTCTCGTCACTGTTTCGGCGCTCATGCGTTGGAGAGAAAGATGGGAGGCCGTAAGCGGCGCCATGCTCAGCCTCGCCAATAAGCTGAGACTCTGCAAAGTACAGTCCGGCACAGAAGAGAGTCATGACATAGCTGTCCTTGAGCAGACCTAGCACGCCAATGGCAATGACTATGCGTCTCCTCCACTGCAGGCGCATCTTCGCAACGCCAATCTGCACCATGAACAGGGCCAGGCTGGCGCGGAACTCGACTGGGATGGTCCAGAGGTGGATGTCATACTGTGGGAACGGATCGTTCTTCCAGTGCCAGGGCTGCACAAAGTCATACACCAGATAGGCCCAATGGCCAAGTTCACGGAAGATGTTGCCATAGTCCGCGCGGACTGGATGCGGTTCTCGAAAGGCGGTCAGAAGCACGCCATCGGTGGCAATGTGCGCTGTCAGATTGTAGACGCCTAGCTGTACCAGGACGGCAATGCAGAACATGCTGACAGCAAGAGGCAGGAACAGTCTGAGGCCTCGGCGCAGCGTGGAGCTGGCCAGAGTGTTTGCAAGTCCAGCCATGTCGTTGGCCCGGGCCTGCCTCATGGGCTTGTAGCTGAGCGCGAAGCCCGAAATAATGAAGAACAGACATACGGCCGCGTCACCGTCGTAGAAAAGGCGCACAATGGGGAGACGGAAGGGAGACCTGTACGTGTCTAGACCTTTGCTGCGCTCGCCGATGTAGCCGTAGCCGTAGCTGAGGTCATGTGACGAGTAGCCCATGTGGCAGAAGAAGACGACGAGGGCAGCGATGCCTCGAAGACCATCGAGATGCGCCAATTTTTTGGTGGGCGCCACCATGGCATTGGAGCTTGATGTAAGCGGAGCAGCAGAACTTTCCTGCAAGAAAGACGGCACTAGCACGCGAAGCATTCGCTTCAGAGGCGGCACTCGCACAGCGCTGGTGCCGACAACATTGCTCGACGGGGTCCACAGAAGAGGCTCCTCGTCCTGACGGGCGGTTCCACTGGCGTGCGACGGCTGCGTGCTGTAAAGAGATTCCTCAACAAGGGTGTGGTTCTGGTCAGGGGTACTCTCAGCGCCTGTTGGGGGGAGTATCATGGTGTGCATGGTTGCATGCCATCACCCCCTTTCCGAGACACGGCGTTGGTGTGGAGTGGCTTGGTCAGGATCGCGATAACTGTGCTGCAACGAGCTCGCAACCAAAGGGACAGGACCAATATCATGACAAAGAAGAAAGCAGATGCGAGGGTTGTGATTAGGAGTTCAATTGTGCCGAGACGCTTGTCCCTTTTGGGATAGATGCATAAACACCTCTTTCGGCACATATCTTTTATGCATACTTCTTCTCTTCATTCTATTTGAGCAAGCTAATAGGAACAGGCAAGTCGGCTTTGCGTCCTTTTGTTTCGCCGCGAAGAAGAAGATACACGGTCTAAACCGTGAAGCGTGTGTCTCTCAAAGAGCACCTTGCAGGGCAATGCGCCGATCACTGATGTGCAAGTACCTGGCCTTGTCACATACCTCGTGACAGTGGGCGTCAGTGGGCGTCATTGGACGTCATGCAGCCAAAGCCTAAGCTTCTCGACGAGGCTGTCAAACAGCACAAATATGGCGACAGTTCCCTGTTCTTTCCCCCAAAGGCTTCGCGTGCAGCTGACGGGCCAATTTTGGAAATTGCCTCGCGAGGCATTATCAACGCCTAGCAGCCGCTTGAGCGTAATACAGACAGGGCGAGACCACGCCTGTGCCCGAAGAGAATATAAATAGTCTGGTATGTGGTGAGGAATACTGTGTGTGATTTGACGTTTGCCATCTCCAGACGTCAGCGACTATATCTCGGCGGTACTCCAGATATCATTTAGGACGGGAAAAGGGTCTGCATGCCTTTTGGGAGAGCTGCTCTCTTCTGATATTCTGACAAAGCGAGATCAAAAGAAGACAGAAATCTTAGCAGAGAGGTAAAGATGCAGTACCTCGGGTTGCTGGTGGCCTTGTGCGTGCACGTCGCACTCGCAGTGGACCCCCTGGTGTCTCTGTCGTATGCAAAGTACCAAGGAACTGCGCTTGGTAATGGTGTCTCGCAGTGGTTGGGCATTCGATATGCTGCGCCTCCAACTGGCAATCTCCGCTTTCGAGCACCGCAGGACCCTCTAAAGGAGAACAGCACCGTCGTGGCAAACAAACATGGCAAGGTGTGCCTGTCAGTCGGCGGAGGTGCTCCAAGCAGTTCACATGACGAAGATTGTTTGTTTCTCGACGTGTACGCTCCCACTGCCGCCACATCGAGCTCGAAATTGCCCGTCTACGTCTTCATCCAGGGCGGTGGGTTCACGTCAAACTCAAAACCAAACAACAATGGCACTGGGCTTATCCAGGCCAGTGGCAACAACATTGTCATTGTGACGTTCAACTATCGGGTTGGACCATATGGCTTCCTGGCCAGCTCCGAGGTGGTGCAGGACGGAAGTCTCAACAACGGCCTCTACGACCAGCGAAAGGTATTTGACTGGGTGCAGAAGTACATCAGCCAGTTTGGCGGCGACCCCAAGCATGTTGTGATTGGGGGTGAGAGCGCTGGCGGCGAGTCTGTATCGCTCCACCTGGCGGCATTTGGGGGGCGCAACGACGGCTACTTTGTGGGCGCAGCTGGCGAGTCGGTCGCCGCACCCACTCAGCGTAATGCTTCGCAGAGCCAGTTTGCCTACGACGGCCTGGCGAAGCGCAGCAACTGCACGGGTTCCGGCTCACTCGCCTGTCTCCGCAAGCTCAGCGCCACGGACCTGCAGAAGGCCAACACGGCGTCAGACCCCTTCCCCGGACGATCCACGGCCCCTCTAGAAGAATATGGAGCCACGATAGATGGAAGCCTTGTGCCAGACTACACGTACAATCTGTTTGCACAGAACAAGATCATCAAGGTACCCACGATCTTGGGTGACGACACCAACGGAGGCACCATCTTTACGCCCAAGAGCACAGCAAGCTATGCGCAATGCAACACGTTCCTGCAGAACCAATTCCCATTCCTCACGTCTGACCAACTCAGCCAGATCAACACGCTGTACCCTGTGGACGACTTTCCGCAGAACTATCCCAACAGTGGGGCTTTCTGGCGCGAGTGCTCGCAGTCGTATGGAGACATGCGCTACAAGTGCCCCGGAACATACTACTCGACGCGCCTTGCAGCTCAGAGCAATGGCACGCTTCCGGCATGGAACTACCGCTACAACGTCCTCGACGCCACACAGGACCAGCAGGGCTACGGCGTGCCGCACACGGTGGAGCTGTATGCCATCTGGGGCCCGTCCAACGTCCAGTCCGGCGCGCCGTCAAGCTACAACCCAGGAGGCGCCAACGCAGCCATTGTGCCTGAGATGCAGGCGTACTGGACCAGCTTCATCCGGACGCTGAACCCGAACACGTACAAGCTGAAGAACTCGACGACGTGGCAGCAGTGGACTGGGGCGAACCAGAAGCGCATCCTGTTCCAGATCAGCCCAGACACTGTCATGGAGACGGTGAGCAGCGATGACCAGCAGCGGTGCGCCTACTTTAACAAGATTGGGCCCAGCCAGCTGCAGTGATGCGTCGAAGTAGATTTAAGAGTTATGTTGCCTCATGGAACTCAAGCTGCTGTAATTTGCGCCTAGAAACAAATCTAGACTATTCGCACCGTCTCTTCTTTTTGGTTGATTGTTGAAGATCGTCTCGTGCCTCTGTATAATCGTCCAGAATGGATTATGTGAATATAGACGAGTTTGGAATAGGAGGGAAAAGGTGCACGCTAGGGAGGGACGTGCCGCGTTCCCCTGACGTGCGCCACGTAAGTCATCGTTCTCTCCGCAATGCCATAGCTTTCTACTATTCTCTACTCACTTCAACGCTCTTTTCTTCGAGGTATTACCACCAGCAGTTTCCTTTCAATGGCCTAGGCATCGGCATCTTCTTCGCAGTCGTCTGTCTCTCGTTCTCTCCTATTTCTCATCAAGTCAACCCAAACACACCCAAAAGAAGCAGCGACAATGGCATACCCAGCTGTCGTTGTTGCTGCAACGCAGGCCACATTCCTCGCCGCGCTGTCCAATATCCTCGGGCAGCTCATCGACAATCACCGCGCCAATCGGCCAATGACATTTGACGGCGTGCACTTCTTCAACTTTGTCGTCCTGAGCATCATCCTCTCACCCCCCAACTTCTACTGGCAGGCTTTCCTGGAGCGCACATTCCCAGGCCGCAAGCACACGAACAGTCCACAACGATATGACGCAGACATTGATCTGGAAGATCAGCGCAAGCGGGACTCTGAGAACCTGCTGGCAAGCGACCCGTTGTCGTCACCGAACACGTCGTCCACAGGCGGCACCGCATTTGCGCGCATATCAAGAAACACGTCAGACCTCAACATCCGCAACACAGCAATCAAGTGGTTCATCGACTGCATCACAATTGGCGCCATCCTGAACACAGTTGCCTTTCTCATCGTCCTGGGCCTGCTGAAGCACAAGACGTTTGGAGAGATTGGCTCAGATATACGCACCCAGACATGGCCCATCATCTACGCGGGATACGCCATCTGGCCAGTGGCAAGCGTCATCAACTTTGCCTTTGTGCCCGTGGAGAAGCGTATCGTATGGCTGAGCTTCGTGGGGCTCTGGTGGGGCGCCTATCTCAGCATAGTCGCAGCCCAGGTTTGACGATGACAAGCATGAGCTTTCCCCAGGAGGCAAACTGTACGAAAACGCAGAAGAAAGTTGTAATACAAGAGAATGAGATTGAGAGAAAGACAAAAGGCTGGCGGGTCCAGCGTGGGTGCTCCGGCTGGATTATCTGTATCAATTATATTCTGGCGAACTGTTCTTCGTTCATTCTGCAAACTTGTGTGACCATCTCTTGTCTCAAAAAGAATTCGCAAACGAAGATTCCAGATTAAAAAGGAGACATTGATATTAACCTTGGTTTTGATAGTGGCTAAGCGCCGGCGTGAGTGCCTCACGTGCTCTAAGCGCCGAAGCAATGACGACAGGGATAAGAAACGGGAAAAACTGCGGGCACCTCCATTGGATATCAGCCCATGTTTTGATTGAACGCCAATTTCATTCCTGAAACCTCACAGCCGCTGCCAGAATTGAAAGTTGGCACAGGCAGACTGCTGGCTCCATCTTTTCTTCAATTGCTGTGGCCATGTCGCCGTCTTGCACGCCTCTCAGCCGTCATCCTGTTCGCTACTCCAACGTCAGCTCCTGACCTGGTGTCAGGCTGACCTTTACTTGTAGTGGGCTGTGTCTGCTCTGGGCTGTGTTTGCTATAGGTCTTGTGGCTGTCATACACTCCTTCTTCCACTTGAGGGTTTGATGCTTGTCTTTCTCTG
Organism: Erythroxylum mucronatum; assembly: GCA_027563825.1. Taxonomy (NCBI): domain Eukaryota; kingdom Viridiplantae; phylum Streptophyta; class Magnoliopsida; order Malpighiales; family Erythroxylaceae; genus Erythroxylum; species Erythroxylum mucronatum. The sequence continues at coordinate 121,267 of JAOSBP010161277.1, forward strand.
ACCAGACGCTCCTTCTCTCTCTTCTGCCCCAGGGGGGAGGACATATCAAAGCAGCAATGGCGTCTCGAGTTGTTCTGAAGGAAGCAGCAAGGACATTATCTGCTCGCCAAAGCGTAAGTCGATATCCCCATATTTTTCCCTTTTGTTCCTCTGTGTCCTAAGTCCTATGGGAGGGCGTTGATGGCTGGTCTTCCTTTGCCTAACGTATATGAACAGGGCGACACCAACATTGGCTCTGCGCTCGATCCACCAGGCCAATCCGCCTCGCAGGTGCTCTCCACGCTCGCGCCCGTCTCCATTTACGCCGGCATCTTCCTGGTTGTGTTCCTCATTGTCAGAAGATGGTTCCCCCGCGTTTACAGTCCGCGCTCCTTCCTGGCAAGTCTGCGTCCCCAGGAGCAGAGTCCCAAGCTGTCCAACGGACTGCTGGACTGGCTCACGCAGTTCTTCACCATTTCAGACTTCCACGTCCTGCAGTGCAACTCGCTCGACGCCTACCTCTTCCTACGCTCGCTCAAGATATACGTCGTCTGCTGCATCGTCGGCTGCGTCATCACCTGGCCCATCCTGTTTCCCGTCAACGCCACCGGTCCCGGCGGCGCCCAGCAGTTGAGCATCCTCACAATGGCCAACGCCATCAATGAGGACCAGCCCAACTCGTACTACCGATACTACGCCCACACCTTCTGCGCCTACATCTTCTTCATCTTCCTGCTCTGCATGATCACCCGCGAGTCCATCTACTACATCAACCTCCGCCAGGCCTACCTGGTCTCTCCCCTCTACGCCGACCGCATCTCCTCCAAGACGGTCCTCTTCAGCTCCGTGCCAGACCGGTACCTGGACGAAGGCGTCCTGCGTGAGATGCTGGGCGACGGCGTCGTCCGCATATGGATCCCCCGGAATACAAAGGAGCTCGAAGATGCCGTCGACGAGCGCGACAAGATCGCCCGCAAGCTTGAGAACGCCGAGTCGAAGCTCATCAAGAAGGCCAACAAGGCCCGTGTGCAGGCGCAGAAGGCAGCCGACAGGGACGCCGCCGCAGCAACACAGCCAGAGGATGAGATTCAGCTGCGCGACCTGGGCGAGTCTGGCGCCGTGGCCGCCCAGTGGCTCCAGCCAAAGGACCGTCCCACCCACCGCCTCAAGTTCCTGGTCGGCAAGAAGGTCGACACGATCGACTGGTGCCGCGCCGAGCTTGCCAAGAGGATCCCAGAGGTCGAAGAGATGCAGCGAAAGTGGCGCCGCGGCGACGGCAAGAACACCAACTCGGCCTTTGTGCAGTACAGGTCGCTCAGAGAGGCCCAGTCGGCCTTCCAGAGCCTGACGCACCACCAGCCCTCGCACATGGCTCCGCGCTACACGGGCATGACGCCCGAAGAGATCATCTGGTCCAACCTGCGCATGAAGTGGTGGGAGCGCGCCATCCGCTTCACCGCGACTACAGCCGCCGTCGTCGCCCTCATCATCCTATGGTCCTTCCCCGTCGCCTTCATCGGCGCTATATCGCAGGTCACGTATCTGGTCAGGCTCAAGCCTCTGCGCTGGCTGAGCTTCCTCGAGCATCTGCCCAGCTGGCTCGGCGGTGTCGTCACCGGCCTGCTGCCGTCCATCATGCTGGGCCTGCTCTTCACCGTGCTGCCCATATTCCTGAAGCTCATGGCCCAGATCGGCGGCGAGCCCACGCTGTCGGCCGTCGAGTACAACGTGCAGAACACGTACTTTGCCTTTCAGGTCGTCCAGGTCTTCCTGGTCACGACACTCAGCTCCGGCATCACGACGGCCATCGACAAACTGTTCCGCAACCCGGCCTCGGTCCTGCAGATCCTGGCCACCAGCCTGCCCAAGGCGTCCAATTTCTACCTGTCGTACATCACGGTGCAGGGTCTCGGCGTCGTGGCGTCGACGCTGCTGGGCCTGGGCGGACTCGCCATGTTTGTGCTGCTGAGCAACTACCTCGATGGGACACCGCGTAAGAAGTTTGTCCGCTGGACGCAGCTGGCCACACAATCCATGGGCACCGTCTACCCCATCTACACCAACCTGTTTGTCATCGCCACGTGCTACATGTGCATTGCGCCCCTCGTGGCAGCCTTTGCCGCAATCGGCCTCTATCTGTTCTACCTGGCCTACCGCTACAACTTTCTCTTCGTGTGGGGCGTCGAGTCGGACACAAAGGGCCTCATGTACGCCCGCTCCCTGCAGCAGCTCTTTGTCGGCATCTACCTGGCCCAGCTGTGCATGATTGGCTTGTTCGCCATAGGAATCGGCAACTCGAGAGGTGCGCTGGGCCCCTTTATCCTCATGATCATCCTGCTCGTCTTCACTGCGCTGTATCACATCTCACTGCAGTCTGCGCTGTCACCGCTGCTCAAGTACCTGCCAAAGACACTTGAAGTCGAAGAGCGGCATCTGCTTGCAGAGGAAGAAGAGGAGGAGACGCGCATGTCGGCTGAGCGCGACGCAGGAGAAGCTGAGAAGGGCGAAGCCTCGAATCATAGTGACAATTTTCGGCCGTCGACCGCAAAACGCTCACACAGTTTCGACAAGGACATGGCAGGCCTGCCCAGCAACCCCATACCCATCAAGGACACGCTCCAGGGCGGTGGGTTCGGCGCCTGGTGGACCTGGGTCAAGCGGTGGATGCGCCCTGACATCTACGCAGACTACTACGCCATGCGCAAGCTCGTGCCGCGTACGTTTGCACAGGTCGAGTACGACGAGGAGGAAGAGGCAGATGCCTACCTACACCCTTCGATCCGTTCGACGCCGCCGCTGCTGTGGGTGCCACGCGATGCCGGCGGCGTGAGCAAGCAGGAGGTCCACGACACGGGCAAGATCATCAACATCACCGACGAGGGCGCAACGCTGACAGACGACAACAAGATTGTCTGGGACTGGGAGCACGCGTCTGCAGCCCCCGTCTATGAGAAGCAGGTCTTCTACTAGGTTCTTTTGCTGATAGAATTGATTAACGAATACATGAATTATACCCCTCTTTTCTCTCTCCCTCTGCTCCCTTTTCCATCCCTTTCCATTCTTGGTTTTGCGCTTTTCTGCATCAAATTGTCTGTGCACAAGTCCAGGCACATGGCCCGCATCTCTTGCCAAAGTGATTTACAATAGGACATGATCAGCCTTTGCTGTTCTACGGATTGATGTGCTGCCCTGCCGGAGAAAAGCTGGGGGCTCCAATCACTTTAATTCTCCGACGGCGCCTGCCTGCCTGCATATACCGCGACTGGCTAGCTCCGATGGAAGCATCCCTGGCTGGGTAGAATGCACCTCTAGCTCGATGGAGCGACTCTAGCTCAATGAAAGCTTCACATGTGATGGCGTTGCTGCCGTGTACAAGGTACCCTTGCCCGCCCTCGGTCGTTACAAAGGCATCCGGCCGCCGACCTTTGATATGATGTGGGGGCGACTTTTGCTTTGGTAGCTTTTTCTTGCTGCATGCAGTAAAAGCAGAGGAGACTAAAAAATCGGCTTGCTTATAAATATGCATATACATATGCTGATGGCTAGCTCTCCCTCTCAGCTTTTGCCCTGGATGTGGATAAAAGGTTAGCTTTGTAGTATATATCGACAATGAAAGAACCTCTGGATGTACTCATCTGCGGCGCCGGTATTGCTGGCCTGGCTGCAGGTATAGCAATTACCCACAAGGGCCACAAGGTCAGGATCATCGATGAAGCAAGGTCCCTGTCGCCCATTGGTGTTGGTATACACGTCCCCCCAAACAGCAGCCGCCTCCTGAGCCGGTGGGGTTTGGGGGAGAAGCTGGCCCCCTTTGCGGTCAAGCCGGACGGGTTCAACTTCAGGCGCTATGATTCAGGCAAAGTGCTTGGACATACCAGCAGGCCCAAGGAGGCGCCAGGAGCTCCGTTAGTTACCCATTTTTGTCCAAGATGGCTTAGAACCAAAAGGACTCTAACAGTGAGACGTCAAAAGGTATTGGTCCATCAGGCGTTCAGACCTCCAGAAGATCCTGCACGACGCAGCTGTCGAGTCGGGATGTACAATCCAGCTCTCTGCAAAGGTGGTCAGCTGCGACGAGCAGAAGCCTTCCGTCACGCTTGAGTCGGGTGAGACGATAACGGCAGACCTGATCATTGCAGCCGATGGTATATATTGCCCCTTTTAGTCGTCATGATCAATCTGACAGAAACACGAAAAAGGGATCCGCTCGCTCATGCGCAGCTTTGTCATCCCAGAGCACAAGATTGAACTCCGGCGCAACGCCTTGTCCACCTACCGCGCCATGGTGGAAGCCAGCGACATGCGCGCTGACCCAATCACGGCTCCTCTGGTCGAGAATCCAAAGTCTGAGATCTGGATCGGATATAGGCGCAACGTGATCCTGTATCCTGTGGCTAGCGGCGAGCGATTCCTGCTTGCTGGCACAAACCCAGGCGACTTTGGTGTTGCAGACTGGAACCGGGACGCTGACACGGCTGAGCTTGCGGCCCAGTTCCACGACTTTGAGCCAGCTGTGCGAGGCCTGTTCGCCAAAGCCACCCCGCCGGCAAAGCAGTATACTCTTGCAGAGGTGCCCCAGCTGCCACGGTGGCTGAGTCCTTCGGGTAGAGTTGTGCTCATGGGCGATGCAGCCCATGCCATGCTTCCCTTTCTTGCACAGGGAGCCGCCATGGCTGTAGAAGACGCAGCCACCTTGGGCGAATGTCTCGAAAGAGTCCAGTCTCCTGCGGATTTACCCAAATACATGCACGCCTACGAACGCATCCGCAAGTGGCGCGCCGAAAGGGTCGCCAACCAGACGCGCCGCAACGGCGAGGTCATGCACATTGCCGACGGCGAGGAGCAGGAGCGCCGCGACGCTTTTCTGTCTGGCAAGGAGACTTCGGTGCCCAGCAGCTACAACGAGCGCATCGACATGGGGCCGTTTTGGGATCCCGAGTTTATGGGGTGGCTGATGGGCCACGACGCCATGGCACGAGTGAGTTCTGCTTTCTTCTCTTCTTTCTGTTCTTTTCTTCTTCCTCTTTCCCTCGGTAGCCTCTTCCTTTTGGGTGAGATCTTGCTTGCTAACGATGCCCAATTAGGCCAATCAAGTGCTGGACGAAATGAAGCTGTAGACTTGAGATGCTTTGGCATGATTTTAGTCCGGTGATGATTTCACACGAACTCAAGTTTTTCATCATTCAACTAGATCCTTTTTCTTTCCTTAAGGGACAACTTTACCTTGCCATGTGCAAAATGCGTCGTTCGAAAGATCATTAGGCAACATTGGGATGTCCTAAGGAAATGCCTCTTAGAGATGCTAGCTAGAATATTATCTCTATCCCAAGGGAATTAAAGTGCCATACCGAAATGTGAATGACAAACCAAGCCTAAGAGCACCTATTTTGCTCTACTGAATCACGGCATAGTGAACAAGGAACGATCGGATTCCCTAGTAAATACCAGTCCATGCCGTTTGAGAGTATATCGCTTAGGCGTCAGTATAGAGAAAAACAAAATCCAGACCTGTCTGAGGCTGATGGCGGTGGATGTGAATCTACAATATCTCTTGGCAATCAATCTAAATTCCAACCTCTCCGGCAACGCTCTTTTGTCTTATCGTTTTCCCCCTTTGATAATCTTGGCCTTCGAAGTACATACTTTAGAGAATTTCCAACAGAAAGGTAGTTTCTTGCAGTATTCAAAAGATATATGTGACGAATTACGATCAGGCACATACAAATAGTAACCTTTGCTCCCTCCTTCTCTTCTCCTCCCAACACCATCAAAGATATAGCCTGGTCTGGCTTCTTTTCCCCCTTTAAAAACTGGTCAACCCCAGGACCTTTCCCCAAAAGTGCTCAGAGAAACGGTTTGGTGTTGCTCGCCGTGGCTGACTAAATCTAACCTCTAAGCAGCTATAGATCTCGCGGAGATGAAGCAAACTCTTGTACTTTTCGGCTCTGGCATTCTGATGCACCTGCGCCTACGAATAGACAAATATACAGACAGACAGAGATGCACAGAGAGATGGAGAGACCTTCTTAACCAAATGGTCTCTACTCTTTTTAGTGATCATACAGAGGATTGTTCGCCCAAATTCAACCGACCAGAGAATCCCACAGGGGCAAGGGAAAGAAACTACAGTTCATAAGCAAAAGAATCCCACATGTCACTAGGAAAAAAAGATATTCATGCAACCTTGTACGGTGAGGCCCCCGGCCCAAATATCAAGTGTGGCTTCCTCTCAGCCAAATCCAACAAAGTCTGCGCAAACACGCTGTTGGCCCACGCAAACCAGCTGCGCGTGTAGTCCTTCAAGTTATTGACCGACACCGACTCATGGATCAGCCCCAGAGGGCTCGCCGACTTGACTGCCTCTAGATTCTTCATAATTTCCTTGTCGTCGTCACTCGTCATGGCCGCCACCAACAGACTTAGCGGCCAGGCGTGTTGTGGCCCGACGTGAGGGCCTCCAATGCCGCTGAATGCTTTTCCTGTCAGATAATAAGGATTGCCTTCTCTTGACAGAATCATGCGGCGTGTGTTGCGGTACACCTCGTCGTCTTTGCTCACAAATCCCATCAGAGGCATCGCCAGCAACGATGGCAGGTTGGCGTCGTCCATCAGGATATGCGAGCCGTAGCCATCAATTTCGTAGGCAAAAACGCGGCCCCAGCGCTTGTGGTCGACGATGCCGTGCTGCATAATAGCGTCACGCAGGTCGCGGCCGCGCGCCGACGGCACCGCGGCGACGGGACCCGAGGCCTCCACCGGCTCCCGGGTGGAGAGGGGCGGGGCGCCGGCGAGGACGTGATCGACCGATCCCGTCTTCGCGCGTGGGCTCACCGACCGTCCTCCTCGCATTCACCGCAACGGGCGTTGCCGCAGAGGCAACGGACGCGAGGAGATTAGGCGCCCGAGAGTGACTTGTCACGTCATCGGTGACATCACGTCGAGCGCTCGACCACCCGGCCGAGCGAGGACGGACAGTGACGTTGCGTGTCCCGCGGATGGCCCGTAGGTGGATTCCTCCTGTTCCAGGGCGCATGAGGGTGTGTCGCGAGTCACCCACTGCCCCGCGGTGACGAGCGGGCCCGTGTCGCGATCGTGACCTCGACGGTCGTCCGGCGTGCGTCGATCTTCGAATCGGTTGCGCGCCGACGGGGAACGGGTTGCGGCTCGTGGTGCGGTCGGAATCGACCGCTAGCGGCTCGCCGCCGCCGTGCCGGAACCGCCGGACGGCAGTGAGCCGGGCGCCCGCTGCGTGCCGTCGACGCCCCAGAAGGCGAGCAGTCGGGTCTCCAGCCGGTCCAGCTCGTCCGAGACCGCCGCGTGGGCGTTGCGGCGCCGCGACGACGGCATCTGTTCGGCCGAGCGCACGGCGGCCTCCAGGTCGGCGAGCCGGTTTCGGGCGTCGTCGACGAAGGCGGCCGTCTCCTTGTCGTCCGGGCGT